>CAUYQG010098108.1:528-10937 GCA_963574415.1 Tarsius wallacei
GTCTGACTTCCCAGAGATCTGTGTGAGACCCATGTTCCTCTTTTGGTTTTTCTTCATTTGTTTAGATCCCCCCCCTTTAAGCTCTTTTTAAATTCTGTTGTTCAGAGTTGGGGGGGTAACTTTTACTTCTGTTTGCTCAAGCTCCTATTCTTCCTAACGTGAATCCTCTTGCTTTGTTCAATTCTGGATTGTGATTGGACCTGTACTTTTTGCAGTTTTGAGATTAAATTGAGGGAGTAGTTGTGATTCAGAAGCTATCTACAGATTCCAGTGTCCACTGACAGGTATGTGGGTCCCTTGAAACCCACTTACCACTGTCTTATACTCTGTCCATGCAGTGGGTGTATAGGTTTCACCCCTGAAAGCAAAATGAGGCAAACAAAGGGAATAATGGGAAAAGGAAGGAGGGGGACAAGAGGAAGGTGGCAAAAGAGAAGAATAAGAGTGAAAACAGATAGGGGTTCCAACTAACAAATGATAAGAGACACAAACAAAAACAGAGATGGTAAGAAAAAACAAAAACACACGGGCAATCATATAAATACACAAAGTGACAAAAGAGAAAAAATCCTATTGACATACTCTCCCTCAAAAATACCCATACACAAACAGGAATTCTAAAAACAAAACAAAACAATAAAATAACTGAAACAAAGCAAGTACAAAACCATAATCAAAAACAGAAAGAGAAAAGAGGAAAATAAAAACTAAACTAAAGCAAACAACAACAGCAACAAAAACAAGCAGAAAAAAAACAAACAACAGCAACAACAAAAACACCGAAAAAACAAAACTCACTCTAAGGCAGTTTCTCTAACTTCAACTTCCTTTCAGCTCTGGTCTCCAGCCCTTCCCTTATGCTCTCAGTGCAGGCTGATAGGGTTGCTTTCCTCATGGGTCAGATGCCCCTCAGACTATTGTGGCAAGAGGGTGGATCAGATCTGGACATACCCCGCCCACTGCTGTCAAGTCTCCCACTCAGATCTAAAGTGTCTGTGCCTGTCTAGCATGGGGGGGTAGCATTTGTCTCTGAGTTTGATAAGATTACCTCTAGGTTCCAGGTTGGAGGCTGGGTAGAGCTGGGTGGGGCAATGAAAGTCTCTGCCTGTTCCTGGGACAGCAAAAAGGGCTCTGGTTGGCTTTTCCTCATTGGTGGTAGGGATCCTCTCCAGCTTTCCCTGATCTTCTCTCTCCAAGGATTGGATTGGGTGCACCAGCTACTTTGCTGTCACAGATGACTGTGTGGACCAGGCATGAGGTGATGACAATCAGCTATATTCAGCAGAATTTTCTTAGGAGAGTCTTGAGAACAGTAGATGATCCTGCATGTGGGTGGCTCCAACCTCAGGAACGGGGGTGGGGGGGAGTTGCAGTCACCTCCAGAGGAAAACCCTGGTTCATGAATCCAAATCTCCTTTCAGATGGACTTTCACTCACACACTGGCACACACTCACTCACAAAGACAGTCTTTATGGACACTTGCTTTTGTGGAGACTCTCACAGTCTGACCTGTCCTGTCACCATCCTGCTGGAAGTCCCCTAGATTAATATTTGAATCAAAGGACTCAATAAAGTGAATTGTCCTTCCCAATATAGGTGAGAATCATTCAATCCACTGAGGTCCTGAGATCAGAAACACACAAAGATGTCCACTCACCACTTTTCTTCAGTTGTACTGGAGGTTGTAACCAGGGTAATTAGATTAAAAAGGAGAGAGGGAGGGATGAAGGGAGGTAGGGAGGGAGGGATAGAGAGAGAGAGAAGGAAAGGTTGAGAAGGAAAGACAGAAGACTCCACAATGCTAAATTTTATCTATCTGTCTTTGGTGCTAAATGTCATTTAACTCTGTTGATGTAAGGACTTTAGCATAATAATAGTTGACAGGTATATATGAGTAAAATTAACTGTGAATTTGTCTTACAGGAGATTCATGTAGAAGAATTGGTAAGACACAAGTTTATTTACTAGGAGAAATGCCATGATCAACCATCACCATCTTCCTCCCTGAGAAAGGGAGAGAAAATGATCTTATAGAATCTAAGGACAGGAGGTAAGAAGATGGGACAGTTCATGCTGGTAAATTGAGCAAAGATTCAGGTTGAAATGAAGAAGAATTAATAAAAGAAGAATGAAGTTAATACAGCAGGAACTTCTACCTGCCCATCCATGGTCAAATCCTATATTTTGAATATGTTCAAAATTAAGTTATTTATCCATGTTTTTGATAAGACTGTAGCTAACAATCCCAGGCAGTACTATATTTTAAAGGATTCATGGTACAAATGAGTGCTTCTTATTTTTCTTCTTCTCCTCCTTCTTCACAGAATATTAAATCATGTAATCAGAATCAGTGAAAGAATAGATTCATATTCAGATTTCATTCTCACTGAATGTATATAAAAGAAAGGGGAAAAAAACCCAAGAAATAAAACAGCTGCCCTTTAATCAGCATCTACTGAGTTTAGAACAGTTAATTTTACTCATATATACCTGTCAATGATTATTATGCTAAAGTCCTTACATCAACAGATTAAATAAGATTTAGCACCAAAGACAGATAGATAACATTTAGCATTGTGGAGTCTTCTTTCTTTGATTTATATTTGTTATTTAATTTAATGCTTAATATTTCTCCAGGAGCCTGTGGTATTTTGCCAATTTTACTAAGTAGGAAAGCTCAGAGTTATCCAAGTTTACACAGCTGGAAAGCCATAGAGATGGAAATTGGTTTGAGGTTTCTCTACCTCCAAAGCTCCTTCTGTTACCCCCCTACCACACACGTCTAATTTGAACACTATCTCTGCCTTACTGATGCTTACAGTATTATTTTAAAACTAAAGTACATATCTCTTACATAAAATACATCACAGAATGTTGGATTTTGCAATAAAAATAATAATAATACCAAAAACCCAAATCTCTAAACCTGTTTTTGCTAAATGCCTGAACTTTTTTTCTTCCATATTAGCAAACAGAAAGACCATTTTTCTTTTGTCCTAATATTTAGTAATTGTTCTAAAATTTTTGCCAATCCTGGAAATTCCTTTTTTGTCTTTTCCCATAGCTCCTTGGACATGACCATTTGATTTTCCCTTACCTTCTGGGAGGTTCTTTTCTTTAGTTTTTGCTGCTTAATCTTATTAATATAATAGTATGCTCAATGCTCTGTCCTTGTCCTGATACCTCTTCCACCGTAATCGATTCTTGGTCAACCACATCAATTTTCCTGATTCTGTCTAATGAGACAAAGGTCTTTAGCATGCTGTAACACAACACAATTCTGTTTCATATTCACTCAAAATTATTTCATTCAACATATATTTATTTAATAAATTTGTGTCAAGCTAATATAGTGTGGCAGGCACAGTGTTTGGCTCTATGAACACAGTAGTCTGCAAAACATATCAAGTGCCTGCTCTCAAGTAGTTTTAATGCCCCATCGATATATCTGACTCTATATGCTGCAAATCTGACTGTCACTTCATCTGAAATTTTTTTTTTGAGTTGGAGTCTCACTCTGTCGCCCAGACTGGAGTGCAGTGGCCGCTCCAGGCCACCGCAGCCTCGACCTGCTGGGCTCCAGCGATCCTTTCGCCTCAGCCTTCCAAGTAGCTGGAACTACAGGCGCACGCTACCACACCTGGCTAATTTTTTTATTTATTGTAGATTGTACAATAAATAAAAGATTGTAGTTGCCCAGCCTCCCAAGGCGTGGGATTACAGGCTGAGCCACCAGGCCCAGCTGGCTGTAAACTTTTTAAGGGAAAGAACAGAGTCCTAATTATTCAGTATCCCTGGTAATTAATGCAATGTCTGGTACACTGGTAGGTGCTCAATATTTATTTACTTAATGAGTGCCATCCTTTCAACTCAGACACAGTCAGACAGGCAGACACACACGGAAAGCATCGTCAGAACATTCATAGAGATAGATTTTATATTTGAAGAAGGTACAGTACATATACAAGAATGTTTCCTTGACCATCAACCAAAATCACCTTGGGTATTTTAATAGTTTTACATATTTTCAAGTTGTTCCATGTTGTTTCAATGTATGCTACGTTATCCAAAATGATTTTTACTTCTCTCCTATGTATAAGCCTCATGTGAATCGCTACCAATTTTTTAGTCACTAAAGTTTTGCCTGAAATCAGAATCTTCTTATAGAACCTCTGGGGAGGGAGAGTCCCAGGAGCAGCTATCCAAGCCCAATTCTTCTCAGCAAAGGTTTCAATAAAAGACAGACTTGAGTTATACTAAAATATCCTTTATTTTTGGAGTTCCAAAAATGCAAAGAGCTTCTATACTGAAAAACAATTTTTGCCCTTGATAGCACACTTTTGAGGCATTCTATCAGTGTACGCCTAGAAAATAATGTAATAGTCAACCCAGCAAATAACTGTCACAGGTTATCTTGAAAGGAGCAGAACTAAGTTAACATATAACAAGTAATGCTCCCATGCATCCTTTGTGCGCCTGGGAAAAAATGTCTTTTAAGAATTACAGAATTAGCAAAATCTGAATAAAATAGTGAGTTTAGTTAACTGTAATGTAACAAAATTGGCTCCTTGGTTGGGACAAATGTAATGCAGCAATATAAGATAAAATAGAGAATACTGGCCAAGGAATACAAGAGAATTCTGTACTATCTTTTCCAAACTTTTAATAAATCAAAACTATTCTAAAATAAAACACTTCTAAAGATTTTTTAAAGAAAAGAAAATCACAGAATGCTGAGAGAAAAATCAGACAGCTAGATATCTCCTAAAGTTTTACTGAGAAACAATGTCTTATGGGAAAGACCCACACCCTGTTCACAATTGTAGACCAACAGAGAAAGGATAAATGGCTTGACTGACAAAGAGTACTAACAGTGGTCAGTCAGGTTCAGGGAAACAACACAGCACTCTGAGGGACAACCACTGAGAGGTGATGCATAAGACTCACCAAACCTTAGCCGGGCTTTGAGCAGAAGCAAAGCTAAATTACACCTGAACTTAAACCAACCTCTTCTTCATTTTTCTTCAGAGTTCGTATGCCCCTTTGACAGGAGAAAGCCACTGTATAGAAACAATTCCACTGGAGAAAACTAAGTAATAAAATTAAATGAATTGCATTATTAAGAGCTAATCGATCTATAAAACAAGCAACTCCAAGAAGGAAGAAGTTTTACTCACTGGTTAAAAGGATAAATGAGTAATTATTCTAGGGCCAGCAGAGAGAGTACCAGGTAAGGTAGTGGTACAAATAGATGATCCACCCCCCAGGAAGGTAGAGTGTGGGGGCAAGTAAGAATCTCGGGTATGAGAGGACGCTAAAGAAGAAATGGTCCTGGAAGAATGGAGTCATGGAAATGGTAGACAGGGCCAGTGTAGGGTACCAAGAACAAACAGCACTGTGATTACAGAGGACAAGGATCATCATCTGTCTTAATGCAAACCTGCTAAAGTGACATTGCCTAGGATCCTATAGCTCCTGGGGCCTAGAGGATGTTTAAGTTTATTTTTATGTATTTCTTGAGGGAATTCTGAAAGTCTCAGAACCTCAACCACGGAGATAGCATTAGTCAGAAGTCATGGAATTTAGGATAATGCTAATGGACACATTGCCTTCACATAGAGTGGAATTGGGCTGTTTCAAGTTATGATATCTATCCAGATGAAGGCTTACCACAGCTGAATCACATCCAACAGCCACACCCACCAGCCTCAGGGAGTCTTGAATTTTTACAGGCCTGATATAGCCCCATTTCACCTGTAATAGAAGGATAATGTGTCTAGTTTTTCTTATGAATTACTGAATTAATTTCAGTCACAGTAACATTCTACAATTACAGAAGTGTTGGGTCCACTGAGATTACACTGAGCTATTCATGAATTTGGCTTTAGGGACAAAAGAGAGTCCAGAAGGAGACATAAGTGGGAGAATTTCCCCAAGTAAGACATGAAGAAAATGACATTTTATTGTGAGTGTGCCCCATCCTGCCTCATAGTTAGAGGCTAAAACCTGAAGTTTATTGAGTCCAATTTCCCTTTTAGAAGTCAAGGCTGTTGTAAATTGCCAAGCTATATGGTACAATTTTTAAAACTGCCTGTTTATTTTTATTAAAAATGTAAACTCTGCTATTCTGGGTTTATTAGTGAGGCTTTTCCACAATGCTGTTTCAATCCACAAATTAGAATCAGTCATCCAACATCTTTCACTCTTCCTTAAGGAGGAAGGAGGGATTGACTCTTTTCCTATCCCTGTTTTATGCCAAACTCTTGAGTTATTTTAGTCTGTACTTTCATTATCAAAGTAGTAGCTTACACATGTTTCAATACAGTGCAACATAAAAGAAAATAAATATGTGTATTATATTGTATACTCACTCTTTAGGAGCATTTTGTTCTCACTCCCCAGGGTTTGCCACAGCTAGCAATTTAGTGGCCATGTTCCCAGACATTTTTCCTGTGACAACAATCATAAAAATAAACGTAGCCAGGCTTGGTGGCTCAGCCTGTAATCCCGCACCTTGGGAGACTGAGGTGAGTGGATTGCCTGAGCCCACGGGTTCCAGACCCGCCTGGGCAAGCGAGACCTCATCTCTAAAATAAATCAAAAAATTAGCCGGGCGTTGTAGCGCGCGCCTGTAGCTCCAGCTACTTGGAAGGCTGAGGCGGAAGGATCGCCGGAGCCCAGCAGGTCGAGGCTGCGGTGGCTGGGAGCGGCCACTGCACTCCAGCCTGGGCGACAGAGTGAGACTCCAACTCAAAAAAAAAAAAAAGAAATAAAATGGCAGGGCTGCCGGAGAGAGAAGGCCCGGGCCTGGCCTCTGCCACGGTGCCTTGTACCGTTCACCTCATTCTTCAGGAATTCTAATGATTTGACACCACAGGGAGTTGTACCCTGAAGTCTTCCCGGGCCAGAGTTGCTCCAAGTCACTTGGCAGAGGACGAGTGTCAAGACAGATAACAAGAATGGACACCTTGTTCATCACTTGCAAAAATATTCATAACTAAGAACTCTCAACAGGGAAGAAATAGCCTTGCTTCTTTCATGCTTTTTCCTTTTTCTTCCAGCCCTCCCCTCTCGCGTTCTGTTCTTTTCCCGCCGCACCTTTGCTCTGTGAGGTCTGGCAGTTCCCTTCCTTCTTCTCTTCCAAGTTCTGCTCCACATTGGCAAACAGGAGTTGACTTGTCTGGTCTCCTCCTGCCTCTCAGAGATTGTTGTAAGGGTCCTGGGAGACTCTGAACCGGGAAATGCGCTCAGATATAAAGGCACTGTATCTATGACTATTATTATTATTATTAATTATTATTATTAAGAACTGCCTTTGGGAGATACCAACTCCACAGGGGACACCTCCCCTAAATGAGGACCTGCCCAGAGAGATGTGTCTTGCCTGGCTCCCCAAATCACACAACAGCTGCAGTGCCCTGTGCCTTTGTGTGCACCTGGCCCCAAAAGCTTGGTCGTTGGTGGCCAGCACAGCTGCACACCCGTGGCACATAGGGAATGAGCTCCCCATCACCAGGAATATTCAAATAGAGTATAGATAATAGTGCACAGGAGATTCCTGCTTTGGGTAGGAGACTGGAATTCTGAGATCTCTTCCAGTTCTCAGGAGCCATTGACTCCCTGGATCTGAAGCCCAGTACAGGCTCCACCCCTTTCTTGCTGTGTGACTCGACCACAGGCATGGTCTTCACCTCTCCGAGCTCAGTTACCCCCTCTGAGTTAATAACACATCATTTGCTCCTGCCGTGGGGCGCTCAGAAATACTATATGAGGCGTGCTTTGGAGAATCTGCTATTTTTTAATTGCCATACTAGGAGATGTTATTATTATTTCTCCTCTCGGAGGGCAATTGCACAACGTAAGCGCATGCAGCAAGCAGTCCTCCCCACTTAATCAAAAGGCAGGAAGGGCGTCTGGGAGCAGGTCTTGGGGGGAAGAAAGCAGGCAACTGTGAGTTGAGCATTTCTCCCCACAGACGGTGATTCCTCCGGTCCTTCTGAGTGACCTTCCAGAAGCATCTCTGGAACCTCTGAACGTTGACTTTTTAAAAAATGTCCAGCCAGAACGTCAATCTCCAGCAGGGTTTCCTTCCACTTGTACACATACCAAAAGGGAAAGGGGAAAAAAAAGAACCCGCTGAATTAATGAACCACTTCTCTTATCTATTTTTCCTGTTATCTAATTCCGAGAGGAAGGCTGGGAGCTGGAGGGAGCTGGGAGTCACGGCCCACAACGTTTCCCTCCCACCCGGCTGAGAACAGCCTGGAAGCCCCGAGGCTTCCCCGCACACCAGGCCTTGAGGAGCCACAGGACGGGTGCTCTCTGCGGGTGAGTCCCCTCCTGGCCCTCCGGGTGACCCCTCTGCTAGGGGAGGAAGGGGTGCTGGGGGAGTGGGAGGCCTTGTGGGGGGAGGGAAGGTGCGGTCAGAGGAGAGTTCCCTCCCTTCAGGGCCTCCGCCAGCAACTGAGACTGAGGCTGTGGAGAGGCCCTCGGGCTTCTGCCGAAGAAAGGATGAGATTCTGGGCAGGCCAGGCCACAGAGGCAGGGCTTCCTGTCCCACTTTTCTCCTCTGCTTCTCTCTCTCACAGTCCGGTGGCATTGTGTTTCTCTGTTTCCCGGTTCAGCTTCCCACTCCAACAGCTGGAGATGGCTGGAGATGTTCTTTCAAGAAAAAACCAAGTACCTACAAGCCACAGTAGAAATCCAAGGGATCTGACTAGGTGTCTTGGGCCCTCTGGCCTTTGCCTCCAGATACCCTGATTGCCTTGTTTCTCCTGGGTTCCCTGTGGCTGTCGGTGTCCTCTGAAAACCCCCGTTGGAAAGGTCAGGCAAACCCATCCCGGCCTGTGTCAGACCTGGTCCGGTGAGCTTCTGGGGGCCAGAAAGTTTCCGTGGTGCTTCCTGCCGGCATCATTAGTCAGTGACCAGGTCTCCCGGCCTTCGAGATCTGATACTACTTTTTGCCTATTTGTAGACCAAGGGTCAGCCAGGCTTGGTGCAGCATTTAATTTTCATTTATTCTGGAGACAGACATATGATGGAAAGGAGGAGCAGAGGCAGGTCTTGCTGGTGGACCACCGCAAGGGTGTTTTCTTCCTGAGCCCACTGTGTGCTTTCGGTAGCACACGATTTTCTGAACCGGTCGAACGGACCTCTGCTTCTTATAAAGCCAAACTTTGGGCAAATGACTGTTGAGTCTAATTTGTAGCTGAGAAGCTGAGAAAAGGGCTAAGTTGTTTGTTTGTTTGTTTGTTTGTTTGTTTGTTTAAAGGACAGGAGTCAAAGGGGTGCAGATTTAGAAGGCACATGTGGAGAACGAGAGCCCCCTGAAACCTCCGGGTTCCTCTGTGCCTCCTCCACTTTTCAAAGTTTGCAAACAGACAGTGTTCTAGATTTCACCCTGCAGCCTCAGAAGATCTAAGCAAGAGCCCTCCTGGAATTGGGGGGGATTTAGTGCAAAGCCTCTCAGTCCCGGTGTACTTCCTATAGGCATTAGCTCTGCAAAGCAGAGAAGGAAGTGTTCCGTGTGGATTTCTTTCCCTCTCCACCGCCGCCGCTGGCCTGCAGCGGGGTGAATTTAAAAGCTGTCTCAAAACCTACATTTGTCTGTGTTACTGATGTCTGCCCTGCCCTCCTCTCTGGCTTTTTTGCCTTTGCTCATTTTCTCCCGGTGCTGATCGTCTCACTCCTCTGTATGTTGTCCAAAATTAAGGGAATTTGAAAGGTTTTTAGCTGGGAAAATCAGGGAGGTGCCCATCTGAATTCAGGGAAAGTCTTACTCCACAAGACTTTCTAGAAGCCTGTAATTTATCATCCCAAAATTTGATTGACTCTTTAAAAATTATTATTAGTAGTAGCAACCGTTTTGTTTCTGCTAGTCTTGTGATAAATCAGCCTAGAGTAAGGGACATTTGAAAGTCCCCCTTCACGAACTCTTTCACAGAGTTCATTTGTAGCGACATAGGCATTGCCACAAATTTCCTTTCTCATCTAAGAATCCGTCTCTGAAAATGATTCTGCATTCAGGAGTTCAACTGGTGGGGGAAGTTTTGAAGCAATTTGGTGTGGTTAGCAAATTGCTTTTTTTCCCTCTTCTAGTTCTCAAGCCCAGTAAAATACTCATTGCAAATGGCTTTCTAATGTCTTGTTATATTTGCCAAGTGATTTACAGGACGGAAAATTCTAGCTCACATGTGAAGTCCAGAGATGTTTCAGAGCTTGGAACAGTAGAGATGAGGGGTCTTGGAGCTGGGGCAGCCCCGCAGACAAGAAATTCAAGCCATCCATCTCCAGTTGTCTAAACACAGCACGCCGTGGAGATTCGAGGCAATTGTCCGAATAATTGCGGGGTGTGTGTGTGTGTGTGTGTGTGTGTGTGTGTGTGTGTACTATCACCTGAATGATAAAA
>CAUYQG010098109.1:0-14251 GCA_963574415.1 Tarsius wallacei
AGGCATCTATTACATGCCCAGTCTCACAGGATTTGAGGTAGAGTTAGAAATTCAGTAAATGTGAGGTAGGAATTTGTATATAACATATCAAACGTGGACTAAGAATTTATATAACATATTAAACGTGAGCTAAGAGGGGGCGTATAGAATAGAGTGCAGCAGACGTGAGGTAGGGGTTCACAGCAAATATAGTTTTTCTAAGTTTTCCTGGGTACTTTAACATCACAACTCTACAAGGCCAATTGCAATCCCCAAGGCAAAAATTAAGTAGTTCCTCATTGATAGGAATGGCTCTTTTCTAGTTCCCCTGCTGTGTTCTGTCCTTGGCTTAGAGAATCTCCTGGGAGGAACCTGGCTTTGGTGTGATTGCTAAGGGCTAGAGGCTGTCAGCTAACCATACACTGCTCATTGCAGGCTTCCTCCTGAGGGGAAATGCGATTGTGTACTCTGGCTGCCACGTTGTGTGAAGCATTTAAAACTCATGTTCTGAAACTTGAGGAAATTTTTTTTTAATCTTGGGAAAATTTTATTTCTTTTTCTTATATTTTTAATCTCTTTTTTCTTTTGTTCAGGAAAATTTTTTCAACTATATATTCCAGTCTCTCTCTTGAAAGTTTTATTTTCAGCAATGATATACTTAATCTTTAGGAATATTTTTTATTATATTTGCTTCACATTATGTTTCATAGATCTTATCCTTCGTTGTAAGCATTTAATACCTTTTTGAATTTATGTATATTACATTAGAGCTTTCTAAAAGCTCTCTTCTAAAGTGTCTGTTTCCTCTGGGGTTAACTAATTCTGTTTGCTTCTCTTGGGCCTTCTGTCCTCACATGTCTGGTAAGCTTGAAGTTGTCCATGTTTAAGAAGGATGAACTGGTTAACTGGTACTAGTTTTTCCCTTTTTTTCCCCCTTTTTTCTTGCTTTCTCCTCCCTCCCTCCCCTCCCCTCCTCTCTCTCCCTCTTTCTTCCTTTCCTTCCCTTTTTTGTTTCCTTTCCTCCTTCTTTCCTCTCCCTTTCTTCTTCTTTTCCTTTCCCTTCCTTCCCTCCCTTCCTTCTTTCATTTCCTCCTTCCTTTCTTCATGCCTTCCTTCCAAGAAGGTCTGTGTCCTTGCTTGATCTTTTTAAGTTAAAATTCACCCTGGGAGATTTTGACAGGGTTTGCCTTAGGATGGGCAGAGAGAGAGCTGGCTGGCAGGGTTCAGGTCCTTCAGATGCCAGAAAGAACCAGTCACACTAGAAGCTATTGCTTGTTTCAGCTTAATTTCTTTAGGGAAGATCTGTCCAGTGTTTTGTTTAACTAGAGGCAAATCTAGGCTCTCTGCCCTGTGCTTGGGGTTATACTGCTTTGAGCTTAAATATATGAATGTATTAAATTATCATATGTACCCTGAAGATATGTACGTCTATTATGTATTAAAAAAATTTAAAAAGATACAAGTATGGTTTCAAGATGTCACTAAGAAGATATTCTAACATGTCATGTCTCTTTAAGTGTGTGTGTAAACCTATGTATGTACTTGCTTTATTGACGTAAATACATATCTGTTTTCTATGTTAAAAAAGAAGACCCAAAACAATCCTGGCCAAAAAAAAAGATAAGTATGCCGCTGAGGGAAAACCAGTAGACATGACAAATTGGAAAATTAGCAATCCAAATAATTGAGATAAAATAACAACCTGAATGAGATTATAAAATATATATTTAAAATAATTAGATACAAAATAAAAACAAAGAAAAAGACACTATGAAAAAGGCTGAGACATGGTTGATAAGAGTCAAATAGAATGTGTGGAAATGAAAAAGCAGTCATAAAAGAAAAATCACCCAGGAGAGAGTTAAACAGCAGATTGGATCTAGTCGAAAGATAATCTGATCTAAATTAAATACATATCTGAGGAGATTACCAGGATGTAATACAGAGATAAAGAGTTGGAAATTTAAAAAATTAAGACAGGGAGGTTAAGGGACATAGGAGACAGAATGAAAGGCTAATAGCCTTGTAGAAGTTCTTGAGGAAGGGACTGGAAGAGGCAACATTCAAAGAAATAGTCGCTGAGAATTTCCTAGAACTGATGAAAGACATAATTCCTCAGATTGCAAAAGCACTCTGAGTCCAAAGTGGATTAATAAAATATATCTATACCTGCACATATGCCATTGGAATTCTATAGAATACTAAGGAGATAGAATTTTGAAAGCAACCAGTGAAAAAGACAAATTACCTATAAACAGACAGTAAATGAATAACAGCCTTCTCATCAATCATGATAAAGGTATTTACAGAGGCTAACATACTGTAAATGCTCAATGAATGGTAAAATATTAATATTGAAAACAGACTTGATTATAGTTATCTTTATTTGAAAAAGGAAATGTGATCTTTCAGAAGGCAAAAACATCAGAGAATCTTGAAAAACGACTCAGTTTCTTTCTACAGATATACTATGTAGTAGATATCTTGCTTTATGAGGGCCAGTGGGTATTTATTCCAAGATATCTAGTCTAACATCCAAGCAGGCCATCAGAAGAAGCTGTCCTCTTCCTAGTGAGGTATGTGCTCACATGAAAATTGGGTAGATGGAAACTTCTGCATTGAGAGATGGACCAGTGATCTCTGGGATTACTTCCAAACTTCAATTCTCTGGATGTTAGTAACAGAAACTCATTTTTACATGTGATACTTCATAGTTTTCAAGATATTCTGTAAAAGGCAAGTATTCTCATTTAAGATAATAGCTTTAGGAAGTGGATCCGTGTGTGTGTGTGTGTGTGTGTGTGTGTGTGTGTGTGTGTGTGTGCTGGAGTCTCACTCTGTCACCCAGGCTGCAGTGCAGTGGCACGCTCACGGCCACCACAGCCTCGACCTACTGGGCTCAGGTTATCCTTCCGCCTCAGCCTTCCAAGTAGCTGGAACTACAGGCATGCGCCACCATGCCCAGCTAATTTTTTTGACTGATTATAGAGATGAGGTCTTGCCAAGTTGTCCAGGCTGGTCTTGAACCCGCGGGCTCAGGCAGTCCTCTCACTTTGGCCTCCCAAAGTGCTGGGATTATAGGTGTGAGCCGCCATGCCCAGCCAGGAAGTGGGTCTTTTAAATTTGGTTTATAACTAAAACTGTATCTCATGAGGGTATACTTTAAAACTTTCAGAGTCTCAACTGAGTCAGCTTCATTTTTCAATTCTGAGTTACAAAGGTCTGGATGTGACAAAGGGAACCGAGGATCAGACTTAGTTTGGTATGAAAAAAAGGAAATGTATAATCAAGAAATATTTTTCCTATGGCTCATTAGTAATAGGAGAATACTTGCTTCTAATTAAAACTTAGTATCCTTCGGTTTTCTGAATTGTTTTTCATTTATGGAGAAAGTCAATACTTCAGTTCTAAATTATTGGCTAGGTAGATGTCATAACTTGCTCTGTTGATTAAAGTTGCATTTCTTGTGGTATTACTGAGAATAGTGTCATCATTAGTTTCTATTTTGACTATTCATTGTTTACTTGAGATAGAGTTGCGCTGTGTTAAGTTCAGCCTAAAATTGTATAAGGCTTTTAGGAATTGTGCAAAATGAAAGCATTATTAGATTCCAACTAAAAAAAAAATTAAAAAAATAAAATTGTGGATCTAGTTATGAGATTAAATGTCAAAAACCCAACCTGAACAATTAATATTTTGTTATTATTTCACTGAACAAAATTTTGTAACCAACTAAAATTTGTCTTCTTTCATAAGTTGCTGAAAGTATTCATCTTGTTTAGAGAAAAAAATCTGAGTTCCTGCTGAGTTTTTTAAAGTAACATATTGTTATATTAGTAACATGGCTTTTTGATTGTAACCTAAAACAAAAAAAAGGAATAGTGAAAAATGGGTTAAGTGAATTTAAATATCTTTTTTTTTCCTTTTTGAGTTAGGGTTTAACTCTGTTGCCTAGCCTGGAGTGCAGTGGCACAACACAGCTCACCACAGTCTCCAACTTCTGAGTTCAAATGATCCTTCTGCCTCAGCCTTCTGAGTAGCTGGGACTACAGGCATATGCCATCATGCTTGGCTAATTTTTAATTTTTGTGTGTGTGTGTGGAGATGGGGGGATCTAATTGTGTTGCCTAGGCTGGTCTCAAACTCATGGGCTCAAACAATTCTCCTGTCTCTGCCTCCCAAAAAGTGCTGGAATTATAAGCGTCCAGCCTAAATTTCTTGAACGTAAAATGAGAGAATTAGACAAGTCGATTTCTAAAAGATTTTTTTAATGTTGAAATTAAATCTAACATGAAAAATTATGTAACTTTATTCTGTGGATTGATTTAATGTTCTTAAAAATTAAATATTTTAAACAAAATTAGAGAGGTGCGGCATTTAAAAATTAATTTGTCACTAGGTTTAATAAATTCATGAAAACAAAGAAGTAGAGCCACTTTTAGATCTCCAAACAAAATAATTTCAGGCTACAGATGAACTAAGTATTTAGGAAGATAACTTGTTTGTAAGTTGCCCCATAAGGGATGTCTAGTAACAAATATGTTTTCTAGTTTATTATTTAAGATGCCATTTGCTATTTATGATTAAGCACAATAACTAGGTAAGAAGTGGACCCTCTACTAATTGAACAGTATCTTAAACTTACATATCTGCTGTGATCACAGTTTTCTTTTTTTTTTTCCCTTAAGCAGGAGATAGAACTTTTGTTTCATAAAATATTTCTTCTATGGGTCCTGACAACATTCCCAAACAGAATGACTCCAATTAAAAAGATCATATGACTATTACTTATAAATCATAATAACCAAAAACACAATACAGGCATACCTTGTTTTATTGTACTTTGCAGATATAGCTTTTTTTTTTTTTTTTTTATACTCTGTTGCCAAGGCTGGAGTGCAGTGGCATGGTCACGGCCGTGGCAGCCTCAACCTGCTGGGCTTAGGTGATCCTTCCGCCTCAGCCTTCCAAGTAGGTGGAACCACAGACACGCACCACTATGCCCATCTAATTTCTTTGATTTATTGTAGAGACAAGGTCTCGCCAAGTTGCTCAGACTGGTCTTGATCCCATGGGCTCAGCCAGTCCTCTCACCTCTGCCTCCCAAAGTGCTGGGATTATAGGCATGAGCCACAGTGCCTGGCTCAGATACTGCCTTTTTTACTAATTGAAGTTTTGTGACAACCTTGTGCAGAGCAAGTCTTTTTGCACCATTTTCCCCAAACCATGTGTTCATATTTTGTCTCTATGTTACATTGTGGTAATTCTTGCAGTATTCCAGACTTTTTCATTATTACTATATCTGTTATGGTCATCTGTGATCAGTGATTTTTGATGTTACTATCATAGTTGTTTTGAGACATCATGAAGTGTACCCAAATAAGGCTGGCAAGCTTAACCAATAAACATCTGTCTACTGACTGCTCCATCGACTTTTTCCCTGATTTCTCTTCTCCTGGGTCTCCCTCTTCCCTGAGACACAACAATTTTGAAATAGATTAATTAACAACCCTACAGTGGCCTCTCTGTGTTCATGTGAAAGGAAGAGTTCTCTGTCTCACTTGAAATCAAAATTTAGAAATGATTAAGCTTGGTGAGGAAGGCATGTCAAAAGCTGAGGCAGGCTGAAAGCTAGGCCTCTTTTACCAGTTAACCCAGTTGTGAATGTAATGGAAAAGTTAATGAAAGAAATTGTAAGTGCTCCTCCAGTGAACACAGGAATGATAAGAAAGTGCAACAGCTTTATTGCTGATAGGGAAAAAGTTTTTAGTGGTCTGAATAAAAGATGAAACTAGCCACAACATCCCCTAACCCAAAGTATAATCCAGAGGAAGGTACCAACTTTCTTCAATTCTATGAAGATTGAGAGAGGTGAGGAAGCTGCAGAAGAAAAGTTGGCTAGCAGTGGTTGGTTCGAGAGGTTTAAGGAAAGAAGCTGCTTCTATCCCATAAAAATGCAAGGTGATGCAGCAAGTGCTGATGGAGAAGTTGCCCCAAGTTATTCAGAATATCAACTGCAGACCATTGATGAACATGGCTACATTAAACAATAGATTTTCAATGTAGACAAGACAGCCTTCTGTTGGAAAAACATGCCATACAGGACTTTCATAGCTAGAGACTTTCATTGCTTTATTTTGTCATTCTTCAATGCCTGGCTTCAAATCTTCAAGGAACAGACTGATTCTCATATTGGAGGTTAATGCAACTGATGATCTGAAGTTGTAAGCCAGGGCTCACTGACCATTCCAAGAATCCCTGGACCCTAAATAATTATGCTAAATTGACTCTGCTCTGTAAATAGAGCAACAAAGCTTGGATGATGGTACATTTGTTTACAACATGTTTTACTGAATATTTTAAGACCACTTTTGAAACCTACTACTCAGAAAAAAAAAGTGCTTTTCAAATATTACTGCTCCTTGACAATGTTCCTGGTCACCCAAGAGCGCTGATGGAGATATCAAAGGAGATGAATGTTGTTTTCATGCTTGCTAACACAACATCCATTCTGCAGTCCACGTGATCAAGAAGTAATTGTGACTTTTATTACTTAAGAAGTACATATCATAAGATTATAGCTGTTTAGATAGTTATTCCTCTGATGGATTTGGGTAAAGTTATTTGAAAGTGTTTTGAAAGGAATTCACCATTCTAGGTGCTGTTAAGAATATTCATGAACTGGCTCGGTGACTCAGCCTGTAATCCCAGCACTTTGGGAGGCCAAGGCAAGTGAATTGCCTGAGTTCACAGGTTCCAGACCAGTCTGGGCAACTTGGGGAGACCTTGTTTCTACAATAAATAAAAAATTAGCCAGGTGTGGTCGTATGTGCCTGTGGTTCCGGCTACTTGGAAGACTGAGGCAGAAGGATTGATTGCTGGTGCCCAGCAGGTTGACGTTGGGGTAGTCATGAGTGTGCCACTGCACTCTAGCCTGGGTGCCAGAGTGAGACACCAACTCAAAAAAAAAAAAAAAAACAACTCATGATTTATGAGAGAATGTCAAAATATCAACATTAACAGGAGTTTGGAAGATGATTCCAACCCTCTTGGAAGACTTTGAGAGGTTTAAGGCTTGGGTGGAGGAAGTCACTGCAACTGTGGTGGAAAAAGCAAGAGAATTAGAATCAGAAGTGGAGCCTGAAGATGTGACCAAATTGCAGCAATCTCATGATAAAACTTGAACAAATAAGGAATTGTTTCTTAGGGATCAGCAAAAAAGTGGTTTCACAAGATGAGATCTACTGGATAACAGGATTTAGAACATTCTGAAACCTCAGTTGATAAAATAGCAGGCTTTGAGAGGACTGATTCAAATTTTGAAAGAAATTCTACTGTGGGTAAAATGCTATCAAAATTGCATGCTACCAAGAAATCTTTTTTTTTTTTTTTTGAGTTGGAGTCTCACTCTGTCGCCCAGACTGGAGTGCAGTGACTGATCCTGGCCACCGCAGCCTCGACCTTCTGGGCTCCGGCGATCCTTCCGCCTCTGCCTTCCAAGGAGCTGGAACTACAGGCGCGCGCTACCACACCCGGCTAATTTTTGATTTATTGTAGAGATGAGGTCTCGCCAAGTTGGCCAGGTGGGTCTCGAACCCGTGGGCTCAGGCAATCCACTCACCTCAGCCTCCCAAAGGCGCGGGATTACAGGCTGAGCCACTGAGCCCGGCCCAAGAAATCTTTTGTGAGAAGAAGAGTCAAATTGATGCAACAAACTTCACTGTGTTGTTTTCAGAAGTTGTCACAGTCGCCCCAGGTTTCAGCAACCAATAACCTAATCTGTCAGCTGCCAGCAAAAAGCTTACAACTCATTGAAGGTTCAGATAATTGTTAGCTTTTTTTTAAGCAATAACATTTTAAGAATTAGCACATGTATATGTTTTTAGATATAATGCTATAGTGTAAACATAAATTTTATATACACTGGGAAACCAAAAAATTGGTGTAACTTGCTTTATTGCATCATTCTTTTTATTGCAGTGTTCTGGAACAAACCCACAATATCTCCAAGTTATGCCTGTACTGTAATGGCAAACCCATCTGCTGATCATTTAGTACCTTACCAAAAAACAGTTGTTTTATCAGAAAGTAGAATTTAACTTTGGCCAATATAAAAAGCTCTTGATAAAGTAAGGTATTCCCAGGGAGAATGTTCGTTGACATCTATCCAGACAATCTTATGATTTTTCAAGTTCAGTGTTTCTCTTCTTTTGAAAAAGGTAGTTTGTGTCTCATTTCACTGCTTTTTCACTATAATTTCAAATAGAAGAAGAATAGTTTCATTCTTTTGTAAGAATGAAACTGGACTTCTACCTATAACAATATACAAAAATTAACTCAAAATGGATCAAAGACTTCAATGTGAAATAGAAAACTATAAGAATCTTAGAAGAAAACTTAGGGAATACCTTCCTGGACATCAGAGTAGACAATGAATTCATGGCCAAGTCCTCAAAAGCAAATGCAGCAAAATCTAAAATTGACAGATGGAACCTTATCAAGCTGAAAAGTTTTTGCACAGCAAAATAAGCCATTATGAGAGTAAAGAGACAACCAACAGAATGGGAAAAAATATTTATAAGCTATGCATCTTACAAAGACCTAACAGCCAGATCTATAAGGAACTCCAATGAATTGATAGAGGAAAAAAAAAAAACCCCAAAACTAATAATCCCATTAGAAAATGGGCAAAGGACATGAACAAACACTTCTCAAATGAATATATACAGGCAGCCAACAAACATGAAAAATGCTCAGCTTCACTAATTGTCAGAGTAATGCAGATCAAAACTACAGTGATATACCATCTCATACCTGTCAGGATGGCTCTCATTAATGTCAAAAAACACGTGTGGGCAAGGCTGAGGAGATAAGGGCATGCTTCTACATTGCTGGTGGGAATGTAAGCTAGTTCAACCTTTGTGGAAAGCAGTGTGAAGATTTCTTAAAGAACTAAAAATTTAGCTACCAATCGACCCAGTAATCCCACTTCTGGGAATATACCCAGAGGAACATGAATCACTCTACCAAAAGACACCTCCACACGTATGTTTATTGCAGCACTATTCACAATAGCAAAAACATGGAACCAATCCAGATGCTCACAGAAAGTGGACTGGATAAAGAAAATGTGGTGTATAGACATAATAGAATACCATACAGCCATAAAGAACAGAGTCATTTATAAGCAACATGGATGCAGCTGGAGACCATCATTCTAAGTGAACTGTCACAGTAACCAAAAAATGAATACCGTATGTTCTCATTCATAAGTGGGACAGGTACAAAGGTGAGAACAACAGATGCTGGGCACTGCTAAAGGAGGGAGAGAGGCAGAATAAGGGACACACAACCACCCACTGGGTACCATGTCCACTACTAGGTGTGTGTGTGTGTTGGGGGGGAGCTTGCCAGAAGCCCAAACCTCTCATTCACACAATATACGTATGCAGCAAATTCTCTCATACACCCCACAATTCTAAAATTTATAAGAAAAAAAGGCAGTTTATGTCTCATTTCACTGCTTTGTCACTGTAATTTCAAATTTTGTCTTTCCACATCTTTTAAAATCCAAATGTCATGTCCGTAACTGACTTCTCTCATAAGAACGTTTTCCATATGTAGTGATGTTAATGCAAAGCCAAATGTTAATATACCTTTCATTTGGCAAATGCATATTGAGAATCTACTATTCGCTAGGGGCATTGTTCTATGTGCACAGGAGACAGGAACAGGACAGACAAGGTCTGCTCTTGCAGGGAGACAGACTAGAGCAACAAAAATGTAAAAAGGCACAAGTACCCCAAAGAAAATTAAAACTGGTAATAATAGAACATGATCCAGACAGTCACTTTGAGAAGGTGAATTTTTAGCTGAATTGTGAATAATGAAAAAAAAATGTGAATATGGGGTGATTAGCATTCCACAGGGAAGAAACAAGTGCAAATACAGCTCGGGACAGAAAGAAATGAGAATTCATTTTGAGGGAAAGTGGCCAGTGTGATAGAATGGAGTGAGCCCAAGAGAACACTTGAGATCAGGTCAAGAAGTAGGCAGGGCCAGGGGAAGACCAAGAGGCCAGTGGAATATTTTTATATGACCTGACAATATATAAAATGAAAACTTTTTATTTGAGCATGGAGAATGGACTGAAGGGGAGAAAGAATGGAAGCAAAGAAATAAATTGAGAGACTATTGAAATTGTACAGCTGAGAGAGAATGGCAGCAAGAAGAGACGGAGGAGACAGATGGCTTTGGGATGTATATTAAAGTTGTAGCCAGAGACTTGCTCATGGATTGGATGTAGAGGGTGAGAGAGAGAGGGATCAAGAGTGACTCTTGGGTTTTGGTTTAAGCAATAATAATGCCATTTATGGAAATGAGAAAAACGAGAGGAAGTAAGTTTTGGAGGGTGTGAAAATAAAAAAAAGCTCTACGGCCCTGGAACACTGGAGAGGAGATGACTGAAAGGCATCCAAATAGAGATACCAAGAAGGAAGTGAGTTTTATGAGTCTGGAACTCAAGGAGAGGGTACTTTAGAGCTAGGTAAACACAACTGGGAGTCATCAGCTTAAAGTTAACCATGGGGGTGGGTGATATTACCTAGGGAGTGAAGGAAGAGAAGCTGTGAAATCTTTCACAGCTTACATCAAGTCTGTATGGAAATCATTGAACATTTTCAGTTTAAAAAACTTTGTGGACGGGCTCGGTGGCTCAGCCTATAATCCCAGCACTTTGGGACGCCGAGGTGAGTGAAAGGTAAAAAAATGTATCCATGAAATGACTGAAAAACATGCCATTTCTTACTGATAATTTTCAACCCTGCGATACTTCTTCCAAGCTGAACATCCCTTTGGTGTGGTTTCCGTCTCCATGGGTCAAAACGTGTTATGACAAAACGGGGAATCCTTTTTTTGGAAATGCATTTTAATTAAGGGATTAACCTCAGGGTGAGACCATTCCTGCTTATATTTCTTTTTACATTTTTAAATTTTTTAAATAAATGCAATCTCTTTATTTTTGTTTGTTGTGTACAATTTGCAAAACTATTCTGAAAGCGGAATATATGTGCAAAAGTCTGCAAAGAGTGCAAATTGAGGACATGGTAAATGCTTTAAAAGTTACTTTCATCTACCTGGGGAAGGGGGGGGCACACCTCGTCAATAAGGGTACCTGCACATGAACATTTGTATACCTAACCCTGAATTGTACCCCACAATTTCAAAATAAAAATTAAAAGAGAAAAAAAAAAGTTACTTTCAAAAAGTGACCTGCCACAACTGGGCTTTACAATGTCATTTTTTTTAAATGAGCCAGGCTCCCTTCCACTGTTCTAAACTATAAAGCATTTTCTAATGAGTTGAAATTAAGGAAGGACTACACCTACTAGAAAAGAAGAGAAATTCTATTCGTTTGAGGTTTCAGAATCCCCCCCAAACCAGGACCAGTGTCTTGGTAAAGGCTAGGCTGAGACCCCAGACAGAGCTTGAGAGCGTTCAGGTGGCATCCCCGAGGGCTGGAGCCTCAGTGGACCGTGAGTGCTCCGGCCGCATAACTCACTGAACTGTCTTGCCAGTTTCTCCACTGGCTTGCCTGGGCATCATTCAAAAAGGAAAAACTCATATTCATTCCATTCTTCTGGAGTTCTGTGATAGCATTTAATAACACCCCGATGGGATGTGTCTGCCACATATAGTATTATGGTATTTCTTCAAGTTCATTGCTAAAGATACAGGATCTAATTGTTCTACAATACTCATGCCCATTTCATCTAGATATTCAATGGATCTATAAATCTCCCCCTGGGATTCATCATAGTAACTGTAACGGACCCTTTGACTCTTGTGGTCTATACGAAGGTCATACAGAGGTGTCCTGAAAATATCCACGCTGGAAAGTGCACGGCGAGAGAGCGGCACATGATGGGGCCCAAGGATGAAAATTCTCCGGCTGAGGCCATGTACCAGCTCCCAGCGTGACTGGCTTCTCGGCTGCTTATACTTCATTAATCTTGCTGGCATTGTTCTCGAAAGAGGCATTTTACCTAAGACAATGATCATCAATCTGTCTCAGAAATGCGTTAAATTTTTGACTGATGTGATGCTGCTTTAGGAGTTACTTTTAGGAGACTCTTGCATTCATCTGTTTCTTAGTAGATTGTGCTCTAGATTTGTATTACCAACAGGCAGCATAATTTGGCTACATACAAAGAGAATCCCTCTCGAGTTCCAATGCGAGAGAGCATGATTTAGGAAGCCTTGTATGGATTGGTATTTATTATCCCTCAAAAGGAAGATTTGCTGGAAATGGAATTTTTCTTGTGCTGGGAGACCTAGCCCAGATCACCTTCCCTTCAGGTGAACACTGCAAGTTGATCGACAGGTCGGCTGTTAAAAAATGTCTTCCATTTGTTGGATCCACAAATACAGCTAAGATAATGTTGATAAAGGACCAAAGTTTTAAATGGTTAGAACCATTTAAAAACAGCATTTGACAAGATTTAAAATACTTGAGTATCTGAAAATGAGCCTTAAAGTATTTAAAATTCTGCCTGGAATGTTCTAGTACACCAGAATTAATCTAGCGGCAATAATATTTCTCCTATGATGCAAAATGTGACCTATATGTTATAAAATATTCAGGTACAATAAACCTTGGAAATATGGAAATTAAGATGCTCTTACTGTGTGTTTCAACTTCAAAGCTAGTTTTGACACTTTAATTTCATGTCTATTTTAACAGGTAACACATTTAGGGACATTTAGTCAATGTTGAATTTGTACAATGCATTACACATTAGCTTTTAAAAAGTTTTCATATGTATTTGTAGTCGCTTTATATCAATCTGGTTATTAGGTAGGGCAGTATTAATAGTCCTCTGCTACAGGCAGAACTGGTACTGCACTTGGGCTGGAACCCAGACTACACTGCTAAAAGACAAGGAAACTTAAAAAAACAATCGTAACTACAATACCAGTGTTCTCCTTTTAAAATTCCAGTACTTTCCTACCATTATCAAATATCTAATATCCAGTCACTTAATATCATCAGGTATCCATTTACATTTTCTTTATTGGCTTTAATTTTTTTGCTTATTCGAATAAGGCCCACATAAGCCTCCTTATCTCTTACTTTGTAGCTTTATCCCCATCTCTTTTTCTCACCACTTTTAAAATAAAGAGACCAGGCCCTTTGTCCTGTAGTTTATCTTTTTTTTCAAAAATTTCTTGGTCGCAAACGTTAAAATTTAGTCTTGTAGTTTCTCATAGTCATTCGATGACTACATCTCCATGACATCACTTAACATTTTCTCTCTCCCTTGTTGTAAATTATAGATAGATCTAGAAGTCCTATTTGTACTTTGTTTAAAAATTTCATTGATTATTAATGCCAATGTCTTATTATTGTTATCCCATTTTAGGAAATATTTATCTTTAAGGAACAAATAATACCCTTTATTATACCCTTTTAGTCTGTAATAATGCTTCGGAATGCCTTCACAGCCTGTGTTATGGAAAAATGTAAGGATATTTAGCCTAGTATTCTGAGGAGGAGAAAAAGGACAAATTAAGTCAGTTGAGGTTGAATTTGTGTTTGTCTTTCATGTTACTAAATATTTGTGATAACTTTAAATTTTGAAATAATTTGTCCTCAGAATGTCCGTTTTATTTTAGCTTGTAAATCTATGCAAATAAATGTTAAGGTCTGGCTTGTCTAGTTATTTTTTTAAATTATACTTCTTAGTGTATTATCAAAGAATATACTATGTCAGAAGATAATTTATTTTGGAGAAAGGAGTCAGGTAACTACTTAGATCTGAAAAATTTTGATCTGTTAATTCTATGACCCCTTAGATTACAAGATACCACAATACGTTGGTTTTTATTTAGTGGAAGACATGATCCAGTCAGTCAGCTAATGTGGTCACAAGACTGCGAGTTGATCAACATGTCAGCTGTTTTAAACATTTTTCCATTTGTTGGATCCACAAATAGAACTAAGAATGTTTCTAAAAGACCAAAGTTATATATGTTCTAATTACTTGAACATCCTTAATTATATATCACCTCCAGGTGAGTAGAATTCTTAGCTTTCAGAAATAATTACAACTACAATGTAGTGCCTATTCTAATTTTTTTTTAAATTGTGATATTGAGGGGTACATTTAAGGGTTAGGTACACAAATATGTCTCATTCAGGCACCCTTGTTTGTAAGAAGTGTCCCCCCATCCCCAGACAGGTATTTACTGCCATTAATTGCTTCCCCTATCC
>CAUYQG010098111.1:0-14959 GCA_963574415.1 Tarsius wallacei
GGCTGAACGTGCTTAAAGGCCACATCCCCCAGGGAAGCAGCCTGAGAGGAGTGCCTCACTGGGCCGTGGTCTGAGAAGCCTTTCTGCTGGAGGCGTCTCCCTCCTGTATCCCTCGCTCCTCACTCTCCATCCTCCCACCCTGCCCTCCTTCCCTGCTGGGAGAAACATCTTGCACCTTAGAAGGGGGCAGGGTAGAGGAGGGGAAGGGACTGGGTGCTTTGAGCCCTGAGTTGGTGACTTTCGGAGCAGGGGATCAGAGCCGGCGGCAGTGCTGCCTGCTTCTTGGGCTCCTCTGTGTCACCGTGTCCGCCGCACTGGGTGCCCGCTTGGGACAGCCCTTCACAGCTGCCCTGGCTGAGGCCTGGCTACACCTGTGCCCTCTGGTAAAGGCTGGAGGGGCTGCTGCTAGCCGATGACAAGCCCTGGGGGATGTGGCCTTTAAGCACGTTCAGCCCGGCCCCCTCGCCCATGGAGAAGGCCCCAGCATCTCCTGCCGGCATCCAGCAGGGCTGTTGCCGGCCTAGTGGGGCTCAGTGGAGATGCAGGGGGAGTTGACAGCAAGACCCCGGCTTTGCAGACAGGAGCATCTGGGGACGTGGTGGCTGCTCTTTGCTGGGCGTTGGGTGAAGTGTGGTGTGCTTGTTCCCTCGCCCACCTGTGTGAAGTGGGGCTTCCTTCTTGCCACTCTGCAGACAAGGCTACTCACGTGAGTAGGTGGGGGATCCCGGGCCTGACCCCGGCTCTCTCGGGTTTCCGCGCTCCTCCAAACTGCCACCTGCCGTAGGCCAGCATTCGGGGCTCTTCCTCCCCTCTGAGGTAGCCTCGCCTTCCTCTTGAGGATGTTGGTGGCGGTGATCGTCAAGTCAGTGTGTGTGGAGTAGCTGGCAGAATTAGGATGTGAACGCTGGCAATCTGCCTCTGGTGTCTGCAGTCTTCGTCTCAACCGGAAGGGAAGGGCAAGCGGGGTGTCCTGCTCACGGTTGTTGATGCTTCCTGAGACCGGCATGCCACTGAGGCTGCAGGGACTACTGTCCTGCCGCGCCACAGAGCCCGGCCCCTGGGCCACCAAGGGGGATGGGATAGCAGAGCCGGTGGGCAGGGGACACCCAGACTTCGCTCGGGGGACGGAGGGCTCTGTCCCCAGGTGGACGCTGAGTCCCAACTCTGGATTTTGAGGACTGGGAGACCGTTGCGCTTCCGCCGCCTTCAGCTTGTGTCCTCAGAGAAGAGGGGGTGACGAGAAGCAGAAGGTGAGCTAGAGGTCGCCGAGGAAGCCCTCCCACCCATCTTCCTCTCGTGGGGGTTGGGGCGGAAGGAAGGCTTTCCCTGCTTATAGCCCTTAGGCAGACTGGAGGGGCGGGAGGGAGTTGAGAGGCCACTTCAGGGAGGAGCGGCTGAGAAGAGGTAGGCTGGAGGTCAGGCCTTCTAGACCTGCTGGGTACCGGCGGGACCTCGAGGTGTCCTTCGCTCCTGGAGTTCTTTCGGGAGGGAAAAAGCAAGGTATTCCACAATCTGCTGTGTGGCAAACACTGTCTGAGGACCAGGCAGGCTTAGAAGGGCCGCAGGGTGTATGGAGAGCAGAGGGCCAGGGAGCACTGTGGGCTGGGAAGGGCAGACGGTGAGGGCCGGGCCTCCTGGAGGTGCGAGGAGTGGCGAGGACTTAGAGGACAGAGGATGCTCCCTGAGGGGCCGAGGAGACCACAAGGGCCCCTGCTGGGACGAGCAGCCTCCCTCTGCAAGGTCTACCAGATGCATGGATCTTTCTCTTCCGGGGTCCAGCCGCGTGCGCTTCGGGCATCTGGGTCAGACAGCTCACCAAAAGTCAGCCCACAGCTACCAGGTGGAGGCCCTGCGTGGACGCAGCAAGGAAGGCACAAGTCAGAATCGGGGAACGGTGCTTGTTGCCGTTGTTTCTGCCTGAAAAACATCTGGCTGGACAGCCTGGCTTCCTGCCCAGGAACCCTGGACAGTTCCTCGGGTAGTAGCAAGTCGTTCTTTTTCCCTGTGGTTTTTGAGGACTTCGCTGAACCGCCAACGGGGGCCAGGAAAGGAAGAGCTTTGACTCGCACTCCTCTGGTCACCCTGCTGCCCTCCAAACTGTCCCCTTGAAGTTTCCAAGGCGGCTCTGGGTGATTCTGGCATGAGGCTGTGGCACAGCTTTGTTGCAGCTTTGTGCTGGAGAGGTGCACCACGTGTTCTTTGAGAGCGGTAGATCAGGAGCTAGGCAGACGCACGCTTAACAGGTTTCTTGAGAGAGAATTCACATACCAGACAGTTCACCCGTTTAAGGTGTAGGTTGAGTGGTTCTTACTGATTTCACCAGAGTTGTGTATCCATCACCACAGTCAATTTTAGGACATGCTTGTTACCCCAAAAAGAAACCCACGTCCCTTGGTTTCACCCTCATATCTTCCTCAGCCCTAGATGACTCCTGTTCTGCTTTCTGTCTCTGTAGATTCAGGCATTTCATAGAAATGGAACCGTACACTATGTGGTCCCTTGTGACTGGCTCTCTTCACTTAACATGCTGTTTTCAAGGTTCATCTGTGTTATAGCATACATCAGTACTTCATTTCTTTGTATTGCCGACTAATATTCCACTGTGTGTATCTGCCACATTTGTTTATCCATTCATCTGGTTGATGGACATTTGAGTTGTTTCCACTTGTTGGCTGTTAGAGATTATGCTGCTTTGAGCGTTGGCGTGCAGGGTTTGTGTGGATATGCTCTCATTTCTCGCGAGCACCTGCTGAGGAGCGGAATTGCTAGCTCACTTGGTCGCTCTGTGTTCAGCACCTGGAGGAATGTGCATGTCTTCATGCAAACGTAGGTTTTGGTCTCAACCACACCCTTTTGTGCAGGTTGAGGATCCCTACTCCAGAATCCAAACTCTCAAACTCTGAGTTTCATGATGTCTCAGTAGAAAATGTCACACCCGGACTAATGTGATCGGTTACAGTAAAAACTTTGTTTCATGCACAAAGTTATTTAAGCTAGTATATGAAATTACCTTTAGGCTATGTGTATAAGGTGTATATGAGACACAGATTGGGCTGTGGCTCGTGCCTGCGATCCCAGCACTGAGGGAGAACAAGGCAGGAGACTCGCTCGAGGCCAGGAGTCTAGACCAGTCTGAGCCACGTAGAGAGACCCTGTCTCTATTAAGTAAATAAATAGCAAAAATAGAAACATAAAAGGATTTTGTATTTAGAGTTGGGTCCATCTCTGAGATACTCGTCATGTGTATGCAAGTATTGCAGAATCTGAAAAACATCTGCAACGCTTCTGGTCCTAAGCATTTCAGGTAAAGGACCCTTGACATGTTCTGTGTCTAATACCTGTTGAATGCTGGTTGTTTGGCTTCGGCCCCTCACACGCTCATCTGAGCCTTGGGCCATCTAAGGAAGGCAGAGTGGGCCTGGCTGCCGCCTTGCTCAGACCCAGTTGCCGTATGAGTGTTCACTGAGCAGCGAATGTAAGCCAGTCTCTCTGGGGCCGCAGCGAGTCAGTGAATAAAGACTCAGCCTGCTTGCACAGGCTTCCACTGTGACCAGGAAAGATAGCAAAGACACGCACAGTAGTGCATGATGAAGGTTGGTATGAGTGTTGGTGGCGATGAGGGCTCTGAAGTTAGTCTGGCCGTGTTGCCCTGGACTTTGAGATGTGGCCTTCTCGCAGCGTGCACAGGCAGCAAGGAGGACTGCAGGCTCTCCCACCTGAGCCCAAGGAGCTGGTGCGTGGTCCTGAGGAGCCAGCAATGACACAGCTCTGCTCCTGAGCCCTGCTTCCCACGGCACCTGGCTCTGGGCCCTGTGCTTGCTCTCTGGGCTGCAGACTGGCCGGCATCTCATCCCTTCCTTTCCTTCTCCTGCCCTGTGAGCCTTTGCGTGCCTACCAGCCCCCTGGAGCCTGCCCCTACACCACCAGCCTCTTCCACTTTTGCGGAAAGCTTGAGGGCAAGAGATTTAGGGAACCAGAAGGGGCGCATGTAAATGCATGTCTGTCTCCACCTGCAGCCCCCCTTGGGACACATGGACTCCAAGCCCAGCAGTAAGTCCAACATGCTGCGGGGCCGCAACTCGGCCACCTCTGCCGATGAGCAGCCCCATATTGGCAACTATCGGCTCCTCAAGACCATCGGCAAGGGGAACTTCGCCAAGGTGAAGCTGGCCCGGCACATCCTGACTGGGAAGGAGGTGAGTGCTAGGGCCGGGGACGTGGTGGCACCTCCCAGCCCCACTGACACTGCAGGTAGTGAGGGGACTGTTGCCGCAGCCAGCTCTTGTCTGCCAGGCAGAGTGAGGTCTGAGCTAGCAGAGGGCGAGGAGCCGTGGGATGGAAAGGAAGAAGTGGGCTGGGCACGGTGGCTCACGCCTGTCATCCCAGCACTTTGGGAGGCAGAGGTGAGAGGATCGCCTCAGCTCACAGGTTTAAGACCAGCCTGGGCAGCGTGGCGAGACTTCGTCTCTACAATAAATAAAAAAATTAGCTGGATATGGTGGCGTGCACCTTAGTTCCAGCTACTTGGAAGGCTGAGGCGGAAGGATCACCTGAACCCAGCAGGTCAAGGTTGAGTTGGCCGTGAGCATGCCACTGCACTCCAGCCTAGGTGACAAGAGTGAGACTCTAAAAAAAAAGAAAGAAAAGGAATAAGTGGATTCAAGTCCTTCTCTTGGTCAGAGAGGTAATCTTGGGCTTTTTTTGTCTTTTGTTCAGGTAGCTGTGAAGATCATTGACAAGACTCAGCTGAACTCCTCCAGCCTCCAGAAAGTAAGTGCACGGCGCCTCCCGTCCCCTTCTAGACCTAGTTAAAAGTCTCTGGCCGTTTCACTGTCCCCTTTGCCCCTGTTGTGGCTCAGCTACCTTCAGGGCTTTGGTTGGATCCCTCATTGTGACTCCGCTCGAGTGGGCCTCCTGGCCACAGGCACTGGCTCTTCTGAAGGTCCTGGCTACTGGGCCTACCTGTCTGACCTACTTCCCGCATCTTGTTATCTTCTGGCCTGTGGCCAGCCCCATGCAAAAACACGTTTGTTGCCATTACTAGAAACACATGCAGCTACTCCAGATCTGGAATGGTCCTGGGGCGTGGCTTTAGAAGTGCAGGGATAAGAGGAGGCAGGGAACCTGCCTCTGCTTCTGTGCCAGCTACATTTTAGAGAATTCTTATGGAAGAGTGGAGTTTTTAGAAGCTGAACTCCAACTCTAAGTCTCTGACAGTATATGCAGACTAAGGACAGGTGACCCAAGTTTTCTTCTCACTTCTAGCCTCTTGACTAGAGGTCACAAAGATATTTGCACACAGTTTTTGCAAGAAGAGGTTGGACTTTTCCTTTCCTCCTTGTTTCAGCGGGAACCTGGAGTCTTACTTAGCTGGTAGGGAACTCCCCCGGTGGGAACACAGACCCTCTGCCCGAGAAACCCTGAAAGGCTGATGGGAGTGAGGAAAGAGGAGACCTTCATGTGCAGAAGGAGATAGCTTGCCAGCAACTGGGTGTTGCAGAACGGGAAACTCTTTGCCTTCTCTCCATGTCCTGGGCTCCAGCAGTTAGGGAAGGAGGAAGGCTGCTGTCTGGCTCCAGAATAGCTAGCTGGCCCTATTCAGGTCCGTCACACTTGTCTTGTGCCATAGTTCAGCTGACCCTGGCTCAGATTTTCTGGTTTGTTTGTTTTTTTTGAGTTGGAGTCTCACTCTGACGCCCAGACTGGAGTGCAGTGGCCACTCCCGGCCACCACAGCCTCGACCTGCTGGGCTCCGGGGATCCTTCCGCCTCAGCCTTCCAAGTAGCTGGAACTACAGGCACACGCTACCACGCCCGGCTGATTTTTTGATTTATTGTAGAGATGAGGTCTCGCCAAGCTGCCCAGGCGGGTCTCGAACCTGTGGGCTCAGGCAATCCACTCACCTCAGCCTCCCAAGGCGCGGGATTACAGGCTGAGCCACCGAGCCCTGCTCCTGGCTCAGATTTTCTGACCAAGACCTAGTTCTTTTCATCTTGTGGCAGATCGATTTTTTTCCCATGTGCACATTGTGGTAGTTGAGATAGGGGCGGGCGTGACTCCATGCCGACAGAGTCAGACACAGTAATACTGTGAAGCCTAGGAAAGGGGCTGAGGGGTGTCACCGAGGGCAATACTTGTGGAATTAAAGAGTGGCTGAGTTCTTCCCCTGACATGCTAACAGCCAGAACCAAGGTGTTGCCTACTTGTTCCCTACTCCCTTACCCTTAGGATCCCTTCTAGAGTTCTTTGGTTCAACAGAAACAGTGCTGTCAGCACCAGGGCATCCCTGCTTGGAGCTTTCCAGGAGGAAGGGAGAGAACTGCTCTTGACTTCTTGACTCTGACCCCATAAAAGTAGAAGTCAGCGTGGGGTGCGCCATTTGTTCTTTGCCGCAGTCTAGCTTGCCACTGTAATAATCGCCAGTCAGGATGAGCACAATGGCTCAAGCCTATAATCCTAGCCCTGTGGGTGGGAGGTCAAGGTGGGAGAATCGCTTGAGCCCAGGAGTTCGAGACCAGCCTGGGCAACCTGGTGAGGTCTTGTCTCTACAAAATTTAAAATTGGCTGGGCGCGGTGACTCCAGCCTGTAATCCCAGCACTTTGGGAGGCCGAGGCGAGAGGATTGCCTGAGTCCAGGGGTTCAAGACCAGCCTGGGCAACTTGGTGAGACCTCATCTCTACAATAAATTTAAAAAAAAAAAATTAGCCAGGCATGGTGGCATGCGCCTGTAGTTCTAGTTACTTGGAAGGCTGAGGCGGAAGGATCACCTGAACCCAGCAGATCGAACCTGCGGTGGCTGTGAGTGTGCCACTGCACTCCAGCCTGGGTGACAGAGTGAGGTTCCAACTCAAAGAAAAACAAAATTACAAAATTAGCTAGCACTTGCCTGCAGTCCCAACTACTCGGAAGGCTGAGACCGAAGGATTGCCTGAGCCTGGGAGCGATGAGTTATGATTATGCCACTGCACTCCAGTCTGGGATGGACAGAGTGAGACTCCAACTCAAAAAAATAATAATCACCAGTCAACCAGCCATATTAGTCCCTACCTCTTTTTTCTCCTTCCTTCTCCCTGACTGTCTGGGAGGCATTAGCACCAGATAAATATAACCATTTAAAAAGCCTTTTAGCACACTTGGTTACCAAAGCCAACCTGATTAGAACCAGATCACTCTTGTCTAAATTTGATCCCAGCAGGGATCCCCAAAGGACAAGCACTGAAGAAGCTACCCCCCTCAGGGTTCTAGACAAGCCCAGAAAACCTTAAACTCTCCCAGGAGAATGCCACTTCCAGGCCAAGTGGGCCCCCTCTGGGACAGAGCCCTGGCGGCTGCCTCTGGGCCCCATGTCAGTGCAGATCCGCCAATTATTGCCCCTGAGGTGGTGTCTAGGGTGCCTAGGCCTTTGTGCCTCTTCATGCAAAATACCTGTTGGACCAGGAAGGAAAGCAAGAAAAACTTGGGCTCTAACAGAAAGAGCTACGGTCAGATTTGAGACCCTGAAGATTGGAAGTCCTCTTTCTTCTTTTCCTTCGTAGCTCAGGAAAGCTCTGGGACATCATTAAAGGCAAGAAAACTATAGTCTGTCCCGTAAACTGTATCCTGAATTTGGCCTCCTCGCCTCACCAAAGCAGCAGCAACAGCAACAGCAACCGATTGTGTTCTTGGTGCAAGTGAGGAGGCCTGGAAGTTACAGAAACCCCCACCCCCAGGTCCCTGGCCCCACACAGAAGGAGTTCGTTCCTGTCGTCTTTCTGTGTGGAAATGTGTGTTTGGAGCCCCTGGTTTTGTTTCACAAAGAGAGCGTGAGTGTGTGGAGGTGGATTTGATTAAAATTGGCATCAGCTATATATAGGAATGGCTTCTTCTGTCACCGCCCGAGGCCCATGAGGGAAGGGCCTGTCCCCTGGTGCAGAGCCCTCTGACGTCTGGGAATCAAAGGATGAGGGGGTCCCCTCTGGAGCTCCAGCACCCTTTCACACAGACCACGCTGGGGGGTGTTTCATTCCTGAACCAAAACAGCGACTCGGGTTCTGAAGGTTCACACACGTGGGCTCACACTCCCCCGCCAGCTGTTGCAGGCTGGCTGTGGTAGGCATGGCGGAGGGCATGGCAGCCTATCCCGATGCCGAGCCAGGTGGTGCGTCTTGGGGCCCAGCCTCCTCCCACGTCCCTCGCTTCTCGGCACGGGCAGGGCCTTGGATGGGCTGGACTGCTGCCCTGTTGCTTTTCCCTGCTTGGTTTTGGGTTTGTGTTGCTTTGGTTTTTTGGAGCCAGAACCCTGGCAGGGCCTCCGTTGGGAGGAACCTGAGGGGAGCGAGTTGAACAAGCATGACCCTGGCGTTCTGTTTTCCAGCTGTTCCGTGAAGTGAGAATAATGAAGGTCTTGAATCACCCCAACATAGGTGAGACCTGGCTGCCGTTCCTCTCTTCTCCTGCACACGCAGGGCTCCGCTCTCCCGCGTGCGGGCCTCCTCTCTGAGGCGCACGGCTTTCTGGAGCCTGGAGCCTTCCAGGATACCCCTGGGGAAGTTCAGCTCAAATCTACCTCTCCATCTGATGCCCGTCCTGGGCTGTGCTTAGTAGCTTGACTGGCATGGGAGGAGCTTGTCCTTGGTGGGTGGGGGAGGTCGTGGGGGGCTTCGTCCCTAGGATGCCCCTTCACACGTTAGGGTGCAGCCTGTGGGCCCTGCTGTTTCTCAGGCTCCAAGTTTGGCCTTTTCTCTTCCAGTGAAGTTATTTGAAGTGATAGAGACCGAGAAAACGCTCTACCTTGTCATGGAGTACGCTAGTGGTGGTAGGTGTGACACTGTCTCTTCCTGTCTCGTCCCCACTTTTCCCAGCCCCACCAGCTCTGACCTCGATCCTCACCCCATCTCTTACAGGAGAGGTATTCGACTACCTAGTGGCTCATGGCAGGATGAAAGAAAAAGAGGCTCGAGCCAAATTCCGCCAGGTGGGTGTGATTCCCTCCCTGGGTCGGGCCTGACCTCTGCCTTTGGGCTTCGAGCCACACAAGGAGGAGTTCTGCCTGTCTGCGTGGCAGCCTCGGGCATGTTCACAGGCCACTGCTCCGCCAGACCCTGGGACCCACCCTCGAGTGTCCCGGGCTGAGCCTTCTTCCTTCCTTTCAGATAGTGTCTGCTGTGCAATACTGTCACCAGAAGTTTATTGTTCATCGAGACTTGAAGGTAAGGTGTGCTCTTATCTCCTGAGCCGTTGAGTGGGGCCAGGTGGCTCCCCCTCCATTCTCCGTGATGGGGCCCTCAGGTCCTGAGTGTCCAAGGAAACTCCAGAGAACTTCCACTTTTGTGATGGCCGTGAGCCCCTGGGGCTGCTTCTGATACAGGCCTTGCTGCTGGACGTGGGTGTCCGGCTTGTGAGCAGGGGCTCTGCCGTCTCACCTCTTGGCACATCATCCCTCGGGCTGCCAGGCGGGCCAGGAGCACTGCAGGCTTCCCGGCCCTCAGGTAGCCTGGCAGCGACTGAGGAAGCACATGGCATGTCCACAGCTGCATCACAGCTGCTTGGCAGGCTTGCACGCACACACCTTCTCTGTTGCTAAGATGCTCGAGTTTGGGGATGCCTGTGAGTCCCTTGGCCACTAAGTCCTCGCAGACATGACCGTGATTAGCCTGGGCTGACGCTGAAGCTTTGTGCAGCTCCAGGGTCTCTGGGCCTTTGGATCCCAGCCTCTCCCATGGCGCCCGTGAGAGGCGTGGCCTGTTCCGACTGAAGCCCTGCCCTGAAACTGAGGGAGAAAGTTCTGAGCCTGGAGATGACTTCCCACGGCGCTCCCGTTCCCTCCACGCCTTCCTGCCCAGGCTCTCGCGTGGTCCGCTTCGTTCTCTGACATTTTCCATGTTACCTCCCAGGCCGAAAACCTGCTCTTGGACGCTGATATGAACATCAAGATTGCAGACTTCGGCTTCAGCAATGAATTCACCTTTGGGAACAAGCTGGACACCTTCTGTGGCAGTCCGCCTTACGCTGCCCCGGAACTCTTCCAGGGCAAAAAATACGATGGCCCTGAAGTGGACGTCTGGAGCCTGGGAGTTATCCTCTATACACTGGTCAGCGGATCCCTGCCTTTTGACGGACAGAACCTCAAGGTGGAGTGAAGCACAAGCTTAGATCCTTGTTACCACCTCTCAGTTCCTCTCTCGGCCTCTGGTCTTGACCCTCACCTTTGGACTTGGAGACGAATAGCCTCAGCTCCCTTCCCGAGAGGTGGGCCAGGTGGGGCGTGTGTTCACCCCAGGGCATCCTGGACCGCTGGCCTCTGACTGGTCGAGGGTCTCACTGCCTCTCTGGTGAGGCACCTTGTCCCAGGCTGTCGGCCTTCTGCCGCATGCTCTCTGTGTCTGCCTGGCCAGTCTGAAGCTCTCAGGACCCTGGGTGTTGGGTTTCAGCCTTGAGGGGCCTTCCGTTCTCTGACCCCGGATCCCCCCACAGGAGCTGCGGGAGCGGGTGCTGAGGGGGAAGTACCGCATTCCGTTCTACATGTCCACGGACTGTGAAAACCTCCTTAAGAAGTTTCTCATTCTTAATCCCAGCAAGAGAGGCACTTTAGAGGTGAGCGGCCTGGAGCTCACCTGGTTGGCGGTCCTGGGGTCCCCACGTGAACCTCCGAGCTGAGTGTCCCCCCCCTGTGCCCCCAGCAAATCATGAAAGATCGGTGGATGAATGTGGGTCATGAAGACGACGAGCTCAAGCCTTACGTGGAGCCCCTCCCTGACTACAAGGACCCCCGGCGGACAGGTGAGCCGGCCGGGCCCTGCGGGCCAGCCTGCCCACCAGTCCCAGCCGGCCCTAACCGTGTGTCCCCCGCGCAGAGCTGATGGTGTCCATGGGTTACACGCGGGAAGAGATCCAGGACTCGCTGGTGGGCCAGAGGTACAACGAGGTGATGGCCACCTACCTGCTCCTGGGCTACAAGAGCTCTGAGGTGTGTGCCCCACTCTGCTCCCCGACCCAGCCCGCCTCGCTGTCGGTAGCCCCCAGCTTCTCGCCCCCGTTGAGGGGAGAAGTTCGCATCTGAGCAGGTGTGCTCTCTGCTGGCCAGCGTTAAGCTTAGCTCTGATGTCTAAGGGCCTCTGGCTCGCTCATGGATCTTCCACCGGTGAATTAGTAGAAAGCTGGGGTCAGTGTGGGACTGGTCAGGGTTTCGACACGGGTGAGTTGATCTGGCTCAGTCTGTGTTGAGGAGATGGTCTGGGTTGTCTAGACTGGCAGTTCTGTGTTGATCTAGGTATCTTTGTGTCTCTGTGTCTGGAAGTGTCCACCTCCAGGTGTGTGGGGACATCTTTGAGTGTTGGGTCTCTTATAGGGAGCTCAAGGCTGTGCGTTGCTTCGGCCTGGTGTTTGCATCGGGGTCTGCATGTCTGGGTGCGCGGTGTCCATCCTCCTGTGGTCTGGAAGCTTTGCGACTGTTCCTCTGCCCATTTGGGTTTCACTTCTCTGTGTCCCCACATGAACTCTCAGCCTTCCCACCCTGCTCTCCCTTGGTGGTGGTAGCTCCCTCTCTTGGTTCTCTCCCTGGGGGTGTTTGGTGACATTTGGTCTGGGCCGTGTTGCTCTGTGGCGAGGGGGGTGGCCTCTGAGTCTGAGCGTGTGTTCTTGCGGGTGTTTGTGTTTCTGGATGTGCAGGCATGCGTATCGGTCTCGAGAGCCAGCTGTCTTTCCAGGGGCGTCTTTGGCTCTTTGCCCGTGTCTGTGCCAGGGCACGTGTGCCTTCAGGGTGGGGGGATTAGGTTGAGGTGGTATTGGTCTTGCAGGTGGACGTCTCGTGTGGTCCTGGGGCGTAAGTGTGTCCATCCACAGGCGTCTTCACGTGCCTTCGGCCCTCCTTTGATGGCACATGTTCTGGTCTTGCAGTTGGAAGGCGACACCATCACCTTGAAGCCCCGGCCTTCCGCCGATCTGGCCAACAGCAGTGCCCCATCCCCCTCCCACAAGGTACAGCGCAGCGTCTCGGCCAACCCCAAGCAGCGGCGCTTCAGCGACCAGGGTAAATGCTCTCGGGCCTGGCTGGTGGGGGCTCGCTCCTCCCCAGAGGGGCCACAGCTTCTCGGGGGCTTTGGGTGGCACAGCTGAGCTTTAGCACTGGCTCGGCCACTGGTGAGCAGCATGGCCACGAGAAAGTCACTTCGTTTCCCTGGCTTCTGTGGAACGGGGTGTGCTGGGCTGCTGGTCAGGCCGGAGGAGGGTGCCTGCGTGGGGTGGGCACGAAGGGGCCCCGGCCTCACTCAGCCCCCTGTCCCCTGACCCGCAGCTGGTCCTGCCATCCCCACCTCCAACTCCTATATTAAGAAGCCTCAGAATAACAACGCAGAGAACAAGCGGCCCGAGGAGGACCGGGAGTCGGGGCGGAAGGCCAGCAGCACCGCCAAGGTGCCTGCCAGCCCCCTGCCGGGCCTGGACAGGAAGAGGACCACCCCCACCCCTTCCACGGTGAGCCTGCCCTGTTCCCCTCTGCCGTGGGGCCCGCCCTCTCCAGGCAGCACCGTTCTTGACCCAGACCCTGCTCTCTGGCTGCTGCTTTGCTGAGGGTAGAAAGCCCAGCCCCCAGGAGCAAAAGCGAGATCTTCTCCCTCCTCAACCCCCCACTGTCTGCTCGAGGTGGCAGGCAGGGGGTAAGGGCTAGCCCTGAGCGGGGAGAACCTGGCTGTCAACGCTCGGGGTTTCTGACATGACTCCTGCCCCTGCATTCCCCGCAGAACAGCGTCCTTTCCACCAGCACAAGCCGAAGCCGGAACTCCCCGCTACTGGAGAGAGCCAGCCTTGGCCAGGCCTCCATCCAGAACGGCAAGGACAGGTAAGTGGCCCGGGCCTGCTGCCTCGCTCCCCAGGGGCCTCTGCTCACCGAGCGACATCTGTCAGCAGCCCCCCTCCTGTCCTTGCCAGCGCCACGCTCCCTGGAGTGCGTCCTGGCCCTGTCCCGTCCAGCTGTCGCCCCCCTTCCCCGTCCATGCCATCCCCTCCTCCTGTCCTCTGACTGCCTGGCCGTTCGCCACGTGTGGGGCTCTCCGTGGCTGGTCAGCCGCACACTCGCCCCTTGACCGCAGCCAGGGCATGGCGGTGCCCTCTGGGCATCAGCCCCTCAGGCCCAGCTCAGACAGAATCAGGACACGCCCGTCTGAGGGCTTGCACGTTGAGGTGACCATGTGGGCCCGTGAGAGCAGAGTGCCGGCCCTGACCGGCAGCATTTCCCCGTGCGTTGCGTGCCCGGCCCTCCAGTTCGGAGCTTTATGAGAGTTTCCCCTTAGCCACACCCGCCCGCTCTGGAGAAGCAGTGTCCTTGTTCTTGGAATTCCCGGGAGACAGTGCAGCCTGGAGGCCGGGCCTCCTGTCGGCCTTGCTCCCTTCCGAGTCCTCCTCCCCGGCTCTGGCGCACCTTGCTGCCTCCTCACCCTGCTCCCGCTGCCCGCCGCCGTGCGCAGCCCTTGCGTGCGCCCCGCTGCCGCTCCGGGCCTGGCCTGCATCCTGCAGGGGCTGCCTCCTCCTCGGAGCCTCCTGCCCTCGCCCACCCCTAACCCGGGCCTCTCCGCGCTTTTGTCTCCTAGCCTGACCATGCCAGGGTCCCGGGCCTCCACGGCTTCTGCTTCCGCCGCAGTCTCTGCGGCCCGGCCCCGCCAGCACCAGAAATCCATGTCAGCCTCCGTGCACCCCAACAAGGCCTCTGGGCTGCCCCCCACGGAAAGTAACTGTGAGGTGCCGCGGCCCAGGCAAGTGTGCTGGGCAGTGGGCACCCTGTTGCCCGCAGCCCGTCCCACCCATTGCCCCACTGTGGGGTCCTGCTCTGTTCCTGGCCCGGTAGCCTGTCCCCTGTGGCCAGAAGTGGAGGGAATAAAAGAGAGCGTCGGTGCCCCTGTCAGAGCAGGTGTGCAGGAAGCTGTCCTGAGGCTCCGAAGGGAAGCCTTTGCGTTCTGAACCTTCCCGGCTGGCTTCCTGGGGTCCTGGGGCAGTCGGCAGCACAGGGCCTGAGTCCTGGAGGGTCCATCCATGGCCCGGGCAGCTGCTCTCTCCAGCCCGTGCTGCCCTCCACCCCCGGCCCCCTCGCCTCCCTCCCTCCGCACACCCCCTCCCTCCACCTCCACTGCCTTCCTCCTCTGCTGTCCTCGGTGGTCATGTCCTTCCTTCTGTGTACTCATGGTGGCTGCCTCTCCCTGCGTCCCGCTCCCTGTCCCCGTGGGCCTCCCATGCCCGGTGGCGAAGGCTGTCCTGTGCCCTGACGCCCCCCCCCAACTTGTGTTTCCACAGCACGGCCCCCCAGCGCGTCCCCGTCGCCTCCCCCTCCGCCCACAACATCAGCAGCAGCGGTGGCGCCCCAGACCGGACTAACTTCCCCCGGGGTGTGTCCAGTCGAAGCACCTTCCATGCTGGGCAGCTCCGACAGGTGCGGGACCAGCAGAATCTGCCCTATGGTGTGACCCCAGCCTCTCCCTCTGGCCACAGCCAGGGCCGGCGGGGGGCCTCTGGGAGCATCTTTAGCAAGTTCACCTCCAAGTTTGTGCGCAGGTGAGCGGGGGCGCAGGGCAGCAGTCTGAGGCCAGGCCTTCCGGCTCACCTCAGGGGTTTGGGGGCGGGCACACCGGAACCAGGACTGGGTCCTGGGGCTAGGGGGGCCTTCGGGAAGAAACGGGGCCTTTGTCGGCACCTGATGTGCCCAGGCCCACCCCTCAGGCTTCTCCCCGACTCCTCGCAGGCACCCCTCGTTCCCTGGCCCCAAGCAGATGGCCGATGCCGCCTCCTCTCTAGCGGAGTGTGAACTCAGATGCTAAAACGAAAGCCCCCTCTTCTCTCCTGGGTTCCCATGGAAACTTATATTTGGTGACGCAGCTGCAAAGTCAGGAGGCAGGAGCCAGGCTGGGCCGGCCAGGAAGATGTTTTCCTGGTCGCTGGGCTTGCCCCTTTGACCGCCTTTCCCCTCACGCGGTTGGTTGTGTCTGGCTGCAGCCA
>CAUYQG010098113.1:0-27598 GCA_963574415.1 Tarsius wallacei
CAGTCTAGGTCAATGATTTCTTGTGTTTTTTCCATGGTCACTCACGACGACTTGGACCCCAAACCTAACAAGGGGAGGGTGGAAGTGGCCCAAGCACAAAGCATGTGTGTGTGTGTGTGTGTGTGTGTGTGTGTGTGTGTGTGTGTGTGGAAGCGGCCCAAGCACAAAGCATGTGTATGTGTGTGTGTGTGTGTGTGTGTACACCCACATGCATGCACTGGGGGCTCTTGGCTACACTAATCAGCAAAAGACCCTCTGAAGCGGAGCCCCTGGTAAGAGTCTAAGAAAGACATTCCGCACAGAGGGAGGAGCAAGCACAAAGGCCCTGAGGCAGGGAAAGGACTGGAGTGTCTTCAGCTTTTACCTTTCTCAGGGTCTGTAGGCGGGAGACGAGAGGCAGTGCTGGAGCTGGTGAGATCTCTGGACAAGGCTCCCTGAAGATTCCATGCAAATCCTGAAGATTCCATGCAAATCCAGTGTCTCTTCTGTGTTCTGCTGGACGGGTCCCACCGCTGCCCCAGGAAGACGTTGGGAGGAGAGGAAACTGCCACACCTTGAATAACAGGGGGAAAAAGAGAAGACATTTTTAAAAAAATGAATAAGCCTTTGAGTCCCGTTCCCAAGAAAGGCCTGCTGCTGTCCATGCTCTGGGGCCCTACTGTCTTCTCTGTGGAAACTTCTTTCCTTCACCCAGAACGGCCTCCACCGGGCATCTGCACCTGGCCAAACTGCTCAGGGCCTTCCCTGGAGAGCCTTGTGCAGTTGGAAAACACGTCACATGGTTCCGGTCTCCAGAAGAGTTTACGTCTGGGAGCTGTTGGGTTTCTTGAACACTTTGTAGAACTCACCTGCTAAATATATGGGCCTGCTAGTGTTTTGATAACGCAATCTAGAAAGCTACCATTTTACTTATTTGGTTTTTCTCAATATCAATGTTTATCCCGGAGGATGCAAGAACTCTATCTGACGGTTTTAGGAGCAAGATGCAAATCCCTCTGCTGTTGCCTGGGACAGGGGCCAAAGCGCTGGGATTCTTGCGAGGTTCAACACCAGAGGGCCAGTGTGCCTTCTGTTGCTTGGAGTGCAGAAACCCAGTTCTTGCTAAAATAGAATTGGGTCTCATTTCAAGCATGAACTTCTTTAATTTCAGAATCCGACGGCTCCTCTGTCTTGTAGGCTCAACTTCAGAAAGGGTACAAGTATGCTGTCTTAATAATTAGAATGAGGAAAGAAATCACAATAAGTTAGAGATTTAAAGAAGTTGATGAAAACCATCCATTGATCAAATATAGAAAAAATGTTATCTTATTGAGTGAATACTGTGAATTGCATCCCTATAGTGGTTTTTTTCTACTACATTTTTTGGCTACATGCTCTTTGATCAACTGTTCATATGGCAGAAATTTTATCATTTTATTTTCTAGTGAAAGAATAGACAAATACTTGAGTTTTTCCTCTGTCTTGACTACCTGAAATGTGTTTTGTTATGTTTTTGTTCTTTTAAATTTCCTTTTTCCTCATGTACTATCATGAATATTTTTAGGGTTTTCTGTGTCAAATCTCAAGAAATCTCAGTCAAATGTTTTCATTTGTGTACTTTAAAAGTTCAGAGCACTAACATTTGTATTCTGTGCAGTGTCTAATCTTATACTCTCTTTTAATTCAATTTTAAACCCATTTGTGATTCACATTCTCGTTATGGTGGCTTAGTAAGATTCATTATTATGCATTAATTAAATCATCAAATAACTTATTAACCTTAATTATGGCTGTTAGAAATGTATCTCCTTTCCTGAATGAATTCTGCTACTAGTGAAATTTCAAAAATGTGCTGCAATTTGCGTCTCAATGTCAGAATAATTTCTATTGAATATGCGTCCTATTTTATTATGTTTATATTATATTCTTTTTTTGGTTTTGAGTCAGAGTCTCTTTTTGTTGCCCAGGCTGGAGTACAGTGGCATGCTCACAGCCACCCCAGCATCAACCTGCTGGACTCTGTCGATCCTTCTACCTCAGCCTTCCAAGTAGCCGGAATTACAGGCGCATGCTGCCATGCCCGGCTAATGTTTGATTGTAGAGACGAGGTCTTGCCAAGTTGCCCAGGCTGGTCTCAAACCCACGGGCTCAGGCAGTCTACTCGCCTCGGCCTCCCAAAGTGCTGGGATTATAAGCTGAGCCACCGAGCCCGGCCTCTACTATTTTTTGGAAGTCTCTTAATACTCTAAGAAATAAATTTTCAGAAATTATTTTATATTGACTGATAAAAATTATATACTAATGGCATACACCATGTTTTGATGTAGGCATACATTCTGAAATGGGTAAGTGGAGCTAATTAACATATGCATTACCCCATATACTTAGCATTTTCTGAGTGATAAGAACACTTAAAATCTTCTCTCTTTGCAATTTTCAAGTGTACAATATCTTGGTTTTTTTTTTTGAAAGCAGGATTTATTAAGAGGACAGAAAGGCTCCCACAGTTGGAGGGGACATGAAAGTGTTGCCCGTTATTTCCTGTAGCAACCATGTTATACAACAGACCTCTGGAACCCACTTTCATCTGGATGAAATTTTGCATGCTTTGGCTTTCCTCTCCTGATCCCCTTCTCCTCACCCTTCCCCACTGGGAAACACCACTCCTACTCTCTGCTTCTGTGAGTCTGACTTTTTATCTTCCACATATAAGAGATGATTAAAGAAGATTTGCTTTCTTTATGTTCAACCTAGAAGCCTGTATTTTCTTCTTTTTGCATTAAAATGTTCAAAACCATATTTCCACTCAATGAAAAAGGCAATTTGTACTTTTACACAGACTTTGTACATGTTGTTTTTGGTCAGGTTTCTCTCTTGTATTTTGGGAAATCTATTTAGCATTCTTAAAATATTGACCTCACACTGCAATGATTGAACAACCTAATACGTGGGAAGATTATCTCACTGCTTCTAGATTCTTTAAAGGAAAACCCCAGGTGATATGTGAGTTCAATATATTCTAATATGGGATGAATGTGTTGCAAGATAGGGGGGCACCACCTCAGGGACACTGGCCCAGCCCCGTTCCATTGCGGTCAAGCCCATGAGCCGCACAGAGCACGTGTGCTTCTGAGAGTGGGCATGGCCCCCGCCCTCACCTCCAGGACGGCCATGGTGTCACATGACTGACCAGAAATGTTACTGGCTGGTAAAGGGCAACTACCAGTGTCTTTACCTTGTTGAATAAAACCACAGACAAATGGGAAGATGTTTCTCATTGCTGACAGGCTGTTTCCTCTGATGGCAGCTACACACAGTGCTTGCCACCAGCTTGGCAGTCACCTTTCCAAAGTGGAACCTACAACCATGGGGATGTACTTGGAAACTGTTTCATTGACCACTGTATTTTGTACATATTTTCAATGATTTTCCTTTTTTTTTTTTGAGTTGGAGTCTCACTCTGTCACCCAGACTGGAGTGCAGTGGCACACTCACGCCACCCCAGCATCGACCTGCTGGGCTCCGGTAATCCTTCCACCTCAATCTTCCAAGTAGCTGGAACTACAGGCGCCCTCTACCATACCTGACTAATTTTTATTCATTGTAGAGACGAGGTCTCTCCAAGTTGCCCAGGCTGGTCTCAAACCTGCAGGTATAGGCAATCCATTCGCCTCGGCCTCCCAAAGTGCTGGGACTACAGGCTGAGCCACTGAGCCTGGCCTGCTTTAATCTTTCTTGATTCTTGCTAAGGTATGCTCACTGATACTGAGGAAAGTTGGGTCGTGGAGTCTGTGATTTGAGAACCTGACTTCTTGTGCTTATGTATAAAGTTAATGCCCTCATAATTAATAGATTCTAACACCATAGACATGGCCACACCGATTCTTCAATATGTGCAAAGAATGATTAGGAAATGAGCATTATTTATAGCTTCTCATCCTTGATGCCAACTGCCACATTGCTTCCTGTTTTATTTTGAAAATTGAACCATCAAAAGAATATTCCATGGCTTTCCCCCACATCTACCCACACCAGCTTCTGTGCCCCTGGATCTGCCCACCCTCCTGTTACCATAAATCAGCTGTCCACGTGCCTATCTAAGGTCAGACCCCTCCCCTGTACTTGTCCTTTCTTGTCCCTCCAAGAACATCTCACTAAAGATTCTCCCTCTCACCTGTGTCATTAGTTTCTTCCCTGGCAACAGAATCAGCCCATCGTTATCAGACATAAAATCACATTGTGTGGAAAATACTACCAGAGGTGGATGGTGGTGATGGGGGCTTCATGGTGTGAATGCTCTTGATGCCTCTGCACTGTGCACTCAAAGTGGTAAAGATGATAAGTGTTACGTGTATTTTACCATGGTTTAAGAAAACCATGGAGTTTTTTTTGGTCTTGCTTTTCCTTTCCTCTCAAACTATTAACCTATTTATCTTCTCGACTTTGAAAGACCACCCCTTGAGAGTGATCCCTGTTCAGGCTCCTGTACCTCTCGTCTCATTCCCACCTCCCCTCTTTAATAGCCTGCCTTAAGGCCAGGAGTGGTGGCTCAAGCCTGTCATCCTGGCACTTTGGGAGGCTGAGGCGAGAGGATTGCCTGAGCCCAGGAGTTCGAGACCCACCTAGGCAACTTGGTGAGACCTCGTCGCTACAATATATCAAAAAATTAGCCAGGTGTGGTAGTGCATGCCTGTAGTTCCACCTACTTGGAAGGCTGAGGTGGAAGGATTGCCTGAGCCCAGCAGGTCTACACTTAGGTGGCCATGAGCCAGCCACTGCACTCCAGCCTGGGCAACAGAGTGAGACTCTGACTCAAAAAAAAAAAGTCTGCCTTAAGTCAACTTTGACATGAAACATAAATATACTTGCATGGTTGGTTAATAATTTCTTGGTATTGTAGAAGACTAAAGTAACACTTTAGATATTTTTTATTTCACAGGAGAGGTTGCATTTGGAAATGGAATGGTTAAGCTTGATGTTTTGGGTGTGAACTGCTGACTGTCACTGGCTGGGAGGTGGTATCTGCAGAGACAAGGGTTCTGTGCCTGTGATTTAAATGAGTTCAAGTGGTTTAACCATTGTTCTATATATGTTGATTAGTTAATATTGTTCTCTATTAAAGAATAAACAGGCCAGGCTCAGTTGCTCAGCCCGTAATCCCAGTACTTTGAGAGGTCAAAGCAAGTGGATTACTGGAGCCCATGGGTTCGAGGCTAGCCTGTGCAACTTGGTGAGACTTCATCTCTACAATAATTTGAAAAATAAGCCAGACATGGTAGTGCGCACCTGTAGTTCTGGCTACTTGGAGGCTGAGGCGGAAGGATTGCCTGAACCCAGCAGGTTGACGCAGGGGTGGCTGTGAGTGTGACATTGCATTTCAACCTGGGTGAAAAAGTGAGACTGATTTTAAAAAAAATTGTTAAAAGTATTGCTGTAAAGCATCATGACGCTGAAATGAAAATAACACAAAATAAATGAAAATATGCACTGTATACACGGCAGTCTTGAATAAACCGCACATATAGTTTGAATGAGGCTTCAGCATGAAACTTCTGGCTTAGTTTCCTTCCCGTCTCCACCAACCAATGGGATGCAAATGCCCAAATGAACAGAAGATGCCCTTTCCTAGGACTTCAAACACAAAACATATGAAACATATCAGTTGACCACTGTTGTCATACTCTGGCAACCTCATTAACATCTACACAGACTAATGGTGGCAACCAGGACTTATTCGTTGTGCACATGCAGTACAGATGCACAGAGTCAAACCAAATGCAGGGACACGAGTGGCGCTGGGCCCTCCTGCCTCCCAGCACACCTGCCCAGAACTCTTCACGTGTCCTTCCCCCAACCCCGAAACAGCAGAAGCACCATGTGTGGGACCCCGAGGATGGTTTGACTATTCCCCTCCAACAACATTTCATATGAATTTTAACCAAAAGATATGTGCACAATGTATCATTTTACTGCCTCTACTTCTAACGTGTATCAGGCACTTCAGAACATCTAGAAAGACCAGATACTCCCCAAATCGACTTAAGCATTGTCAATTATACATACAGTGGTGAGGAATAAAATGCACACACAAAACAATGGTTAGAAGATGAAAATGTCTTCTAAATATGACCAGTCTGAGATAGAGCCTTCCCTTCCTTCTCAGCCTTCTGCTTCACATCCTATAACCCACTGTCACCCCTGGTGTCACTTCTAGAGGTGGTCTCCTGATGCCATTTCTGTGCCATTTCCAGAAGACATGGCATTTACAGGATGTTTGATTTCCTAACCCTACTTTATCATACCTCTGCAGCTTCTTTCCATCTAGAAGGGCCAGATGCATCAAATGTTTTAAAAGCTTGAGTGTCATGTGGAGAGCAGCGTTTTCTCTCCTACACACAGGTCTTCCGCCAACGGACAATCTTTTCAAAGGGTGGAGGGCATTTCCCCTTGGCCTTGACTCCTATGTGGGCGAATCAGAAGCACCTGCCCGTTGGCCCTAACCGTTCTACCGGTTGTGGGCGGGGCTCCACTCACCTCTGGGCCATCAAAGCCTGTCCATGGTGGTCAGAAACAGGTCTCGCGGCTCCATGGGATAAGGTGGTCACCCCAGAACCAGATCGCTGTGGGTCCATGATCTAAAAGGTGGCCGAGCTCAGGGCCTCAACCGCTTCTGGGGCCCTCCAGATTCTAAGACCCCCCTGCCCCCACCCTGCTCGCTTAGCCACACCCACCACCTGCCACAGGCCCCGCCTCCCAGAGGTGCCACGGAGTCATCCGAGCCCTAGAGGATTGGGCCAGAAGACCCAGCGGCCTGCGGGGCCCAGGCTGCAGGAAGCCACGGAGAGCATTGGCTACCGAGGTGGGCTGGGAAGAGAGGGTCGCCCCTGCTGCCCGTGGGTGGCTCGGCGAGGGCCCAACTCACCTGTGGCCTGGGGAGAGGGACCGGGACCCCAGGAGCTGCCGCCTCTGCTTCTCACCGCCCTCTCTGCAAGGACCCTGCGTGTCTTTTAAGGTCAGGGCCAGGGTTTTATTTTCTTCCTTTGGTGGGATCACGTTGTCCTGTGTGTGTGTGTGGGGGGGGGGGTTATGCTTTGTGATTTTTGTTGTTATTGAGACACGCAAAATTGGGGAAAAATGTAAACCACCGCCTCTCTGGTCTGTATGGAATGGCTTCTTGCAGAGGAAATGCTTCTCCCATCAGCCCAGCTAGAGATCCTGGGACCTTTCAAGCCTTTTCCGCGCACGTGTCTGCTCTGGGCTTGTGTGTGAGCTTTTTAGTTCCCCAACGCCCTGGGCACCTTGTCCTGCTTCTGCTCAGAAGCCCTCCTCTCCTGCTGCCCTGGCATCTGTCTGTGGGGCTGCAGCTTTAACGTGTCACGGTCATTGTCTGTTTCCGTGGCTTCCAAACAAGGCCGTGCTCAGAGCCACTGAGAATGATGCCGGCTCCCCACGGAGCCCCAGACCACCCAGAAGGGACATGCCAAGCCCCTCTCTTGCGTCCATCCTGAGGCAGGAGCCAGGTTCCTCGGTGGTCACACAGTGCCAGGGTGGTTGGGGAGGGGAGCAGATGGGCATGTCGAGTGCCACACACTTCCTCCGCCTTTCTTTAGAGGCCCTTCCTGGTTTGATGTTGGTCTTGGTGCTGCAGCTTCTCAACAGCTACTCGAGTTCTTAGGAGACATGCTGGTGTGAATATGGCTGTGAACTTGGGTCTCTGTGCTAGAACAATGGGCAGAAGCTTCCTAGAACGAAATCCCGGTGATACCTTTCTCTTGGGTTTTAAAGGTGGATTCCAATGAATGCTTTTTCTAGGAAGGTGGTTGCCAGTTGTCATGCCTGCAAATGCTTTTGCAGTTTGTTCTTTATTAATTAACAGTTGACATTGTTCTTAAAGGTTTTTATTTTTGCCAAGCAGATTTTTAAAAACTATTTTATGCCATATTTATTAGTGGGGGTTTTTTGGGAGGGGAGTGCTGGATTTTGTGTCATGCTTAGAAAGAACTAACCCACTATGATATTGTTTAAAAACCACTCTGTTACTGTTAGTTTATGTTCTAATTTTGTGTGTAAGACTTTATTCTGCCTGGAATTTATTTTTAGAAGAAGGGCTGGGGTAAGGATCCAGTTATAATTGTACGTGACCTAACTTAATTGTTTTAACATGTTCAGTGGAAGAATTCTTTTGTTCTTGCCGATTTAAAGTGTTGTCTTTATCATGTGGACAGTTCTCTGATTTGGTTCTTTTTCTGGTGTTTCTGATCTTTTAACATGTATCTGTTGGATCTTCATGTGATTGTGACAAAGTGTTTGAATTTTTATAGTCGTAGCACAAGTTTTAATATTTGGTCCCCTTTCTTTTGAGCATTTTTCTGGTTGTTTTTTCTTGCTTATATTTTTCTGTGTGAATGTTACAATTTGAATATCTAGTTTCAAAAACCTTAATATCTTTACTAAAATCACATTAAGGCACAGATTGATTTAGAAAGAATTAACTTGATTGTAATATTGAAAATTTCTGTCAAATACAAAGGAGCTATTCATTTATTCACAACTTCTTTTATGTCTCTCAACATTTTTAAGTATTTTCATGTAGATTTTCAGAGACTGTTTTTATTAAAAATTAAAAGTATAATTTCAGGGAGAAACTATACAAGATGATAGCTTGATGAATTTACTCAAACTGAACCCAGATCTATAAAAAGAACCTCACCACACTCAGAAGCTCTCTGTGTATACCCTCTCCAGTCCCGTCCCAGAAGGAGCCCCTATTCTGATCCTTATGGTGGAGATCAGTGTGTCTTTTTTGTGCTTCATGCAGAAGGAGGTGGACATTATGAGCCCTTTTTCCTGGCTTCTTTGATTCAATATCATGTCTGTGAGATTTTAATTGCTGCATAGTATCTTTGTAGCGAATTTACCACTGTGAATTTTTCTTTTCTACTATGAATGGGCAGTTGGACAGTTTCCAGTTTTTAGTATTAGAAGTAGTACTTTTTGTATAACCTTTCAAACGGTTTCTTACAAAGTTTGTGTTTAAGGGTTTGGGTTTGTTGGTTATGTGTATAGAAAGGTACTGATTTCACATGTGAGTTATGCCTACCCCATCGCTTGAATTCGCTTACTTTTTGTAGAATTTTTTGTTTAATATTTTGGGTTTTTTTTTCTGGGCTTATGACAAAACCACCTGAAATAAGGAAAATTTTGCTTTCTTTTTTTGTTGTATTTTGTTCTTTCTCTTTCATAATAGTGGTGGATGATGTCCCCAAAGCAAGTAATACAGTAATTACACTAGTGAACTGTTAGGAAATACTGCCAAATTTGCCTTCAGGAAAACATTTTCACCAATGTGTACACCCATCCCATTGAATCTCATCTTGAACTTGCCATTGGAGTGTCTGTTTTGGAAGCACCATGGAGACAGAGAGTCTGGGGGAGGAAGGTGATCATTTCGACCTCTCACTAGGTCCCGTATGGACTTGGCAGGGGAAGCAGCATGGGCAGGTCACAGGGAAGGTCCCAGGGTTGGGCCAGGTGATGAGAGGGGAGAGAGAGGTGGGGTTCCTCTGAGCTGGGCCTCAGACTGTGGCCTCAGGGTGGCCAGGCACAGACACGTGCCATGTGAGGGAGAGGGGCATGAGCACTGGCGGTCAGGCCCTTGAGGGACTGAGGCTGTTGAGGGAGCATGGCAGGAGCACGGCTCACGCCCAGAACAAGAGAGGCAGGGGATTCCAGGATGGGGAAGAACGTGCAAGGAGGTCCCGCTCCTCCTCTGGAATCTGGCAGCCATGCCACGGGGACAGCAGATTGGGGTTGCCAGTCCTGGAACAGATGGAGTCAGAACTGCAGTGTGTGGCTCTGCTGGGAGGCCCCAGTCCCTCCCCAGTGATCCTGACCCTGTTGGAACCAATGGGGCCTGTGGCCAGAAGCTTGGATCTTGCCCTGGCAGCACATGGGGTCACAGCAGCCGGACTGGGCCTAGTGAGGCTTGCCACGGCTGGGCTGACCTACAGTCACAGAAGCCGCCCTCCCAACACCTTGAAGACCCTGCACGGGCCGCAGCCTTTCTTGAAGCTTGCGCAAGACAGCCCCTTTTGCCACAGCTGGAGCAGGAACAGGCTGCACAAAGCAGCAATGGATGGGCACACAACAGCTGGAGCCACGACCTTCACGCCTGGAGCCACAGCCCCCACTGCTGGAGCCACAAGCCACAGCTGGAGCCACAGCCCCACATCTAAAGCCATGGCTTCAGGAGCAGCCACTGCCTCTGGAGCAGCTTCAGCAGCCATGGTTCTGGTGGGGGGAGGGCGGCGCAGGGAGAGGAGGAGGTGGAGGGGGACATGTCTGGAAGTGGGGCCCCCGTGCTGGGTCTTGATCCTCTGGCCAGGGTCAGGCAAAAGTGTCGACTGCATAGGCTCTGTCTCTGCTGTTCTGCATGGTCCCGTCATATGAGTGTGAACATGGGCGTGTGCTCTCCTTGTCCCCAGCCCCGCTTCCTTTCGCGTCTCCTTTCTCCTGGACTCTGTTTGGCCTTTTCCCATTGACTGGGTCATTATTCAGATAAACTAATGTGCCTTTGAGTTGTTCTTTTTTTTTCTTTATTATGAAGATGTGGGGTGCAATTCAGAGCTAGGTATGCAAACGGTGACTATGCAGGTACCCTTGTTGATGAGGTGCGCCCCTCCCGGCCCTGGCAGTTTCCCTCAACTGCCAATCCCACCCCCCTCCCTTGGGAGTTTTCCACTACTGCCAATCCCTTGCTTATACTGTTATAATTGTTCAAGGCCTGGCTATGTTGAACATATGGTACTCTGATGTTTGTTTCTGGGATAGATCACTGAGTATGATCAACTCCAAATCCATCCAAGTTGCTGCGAAGTTCATATGTTTGTTCTTCTATATGGCTGCATAATATCCCATTGTGTGTATGTACCACATTTTTTTATCCAGTCCAGCTTCAATAGGCAGCATAGATGGTTCCATGTTTTTGCTATTGTGAATGGAGCTGCAACAAACATGCATGTGCAGGTTATCTTTTTTGTAGAACAATTTGAGTTCCTCTGGGTATATTCCCAATAAGGGAATTTCTGGGTCATATGGAAGATCAATGGTGAGTGGTCTTGGCTCATGTGGAATGTGGAACCAGCCTTGCATTCATGGGATGAGTGTCCTGTGGTCATGCACATGTGGCATTCACCTCAGCGTGTACACCTATCACATCAGCCCCATCCTGTACTTCCAAACACATGTATGCATGCTCATGGGTATGTGTCTCTGTGAGTGGTGTGGCAATGGACCTACAACAGTCAGAACAAATCTAGCAAACAAGACCAAGGGAGCACTCATCATGTCTGACTCGAAGATGTGCTGCAAAAGTTGAGAAATGGCCGTACTTGGTGGCTCAGCCTGTTATCCCCACACTTTGGGAGGCCGAGGCGAGTGGCTTGCCTGAGCCTGCAAGCTTGAGATCAGCCTGGGCAACTTGGCGAGACCTCATCTCTACAATAAATAAAAAATTAGCTGGGTGTGGTAGTGCACGCCTGTTGTTCCGGCTACTTGGAAGGCTGAGGCGGAAGGATCGCTGGAGCCCAGCAGGTCGACGCTGGGGTGGCCATGAGCATGTCACTGCACTCCAACCTGGGCAACTGAGTGAGACTCCAACTCAAAAAAAAAGTAAAATAAGTAAAACAGACATCTTGTGATCTGAATAATAAAGGCTGGGTCACAATCTTTCTTTCCTGTTAGAGCCTTTATTAATACACAGAATTGATTAAGCACAATCCTTGGTCATGACACGATGTCATCACTGGTCCATAAACGACCTTTTTCTCGCTCCTTCTTGCTCCTTCTGTATTAGACATCAAGATGCATATTATACATACAAAAATACATATGTATGTATATATGTCAGCATCTCATCCCGTTTTCCCAAAGAAATCACCACCCTGGTTTGTAGTCATTGTCTCCTTTCTATATTGTCACATATATGCATGATTAAAACATATTTAGATAGTTTTTAAACTTTGTTAAGATTTATATCTTTATGCAGTATTCTGGGACTTGTTTGTGCCACTTAATATTTTGAGTTTCTGCTGGACGTGGTGGTTCACGCCTATAATCCCAGCACTTTGGAAGGCTGAGGTAAAAGGATTGCTTGAGCTCAGGAGTTGGACACCAATGTGGTGAGACCTCATCTCTACAATAATTCAAAAATTAGCTTGGTGTGGTAGCACACTCCTGTAGCTCTGGCTACTTGGAATGCTGAGGTGGAGGAATCGCCAGAACCCAGCAGGTCAAGGCTGCGGTGGCCAGGAGCGTGCCACTGCACTCCAGTCTGGGCGACAGAGTGAGACTCCAACTCAAAAAACAAAAAGGTTGAAACACCCAGACAGTGTTGGTAACAGGGTTGGTCAACAGGAAAGATCAGAAAATCCAGAATAACCCCTCACACTCGTGTCTAGTTGATTAGGAAGAAGGTATGAAGCCCATTCTGTGGATAAAGGATGGTTGTAGCCCCAAATGGGCATAGAAGTACTGGACACACGTGTAAAAATCTCCTACCACTCATATCATTCTAGACCAAAATTTAAGCAAAAATTACTATAATCAAAAGCGTGAGACATAAAACTGTAAAATTTGTGTATGAAATAAGAGGACATGAGTGTGGCTGTGGGTTAGAGGAATAGTCCTAAAACAGCAAGAGCGAGGTGATTAAAGGGAAAATGGGTCCACTGGATTCTTGGAAATGCAGGACTTTGCTCCTGAAAGCCCCTGTGGGGAGAAGGGAAGGCCAGCCCAGGCAGGAGGAGTGTTGGCCGATCTCCATGTCTGGTGGCTCCAGGAAGGATCCAGGAGGAGATCTTGGGACTCAGACGGCCTAGGGACTGTCCCTGCCAGTGGCTCTTGGAGCCTGGGGACTTGCTGGCTGTTTCTGAGGGTGCCTCTCCCCCACCAGGGCTCATTGAAGGAGAAGCCAGCCTTCCCTAGGACTGGGACCTGTGGCTGGGGTGGGGGCTCTGTCCCCCAGGTCAGGACAGAGGCCCCAGGGTATGATGCTGGTGTCACCCTCCCGCTTTTCTTCGGGGCTCCCAGGTGTCCAGTCTCTCCATTGATTTTGACTTCCTGAGGCCCAGGAGCTGTCTGGGACTACAGGCAGGCCTGCTGGGGACTGTCCTGGCGTTTACCCCACAGTGCTGATTGCCACCAGCCTCAAAGGACCCGGTGCAGGCTTCCCATGAGGGGCAGATGTCTCTGGCTCTGCCTCTGCTTGATGGTGAGGCTTGGCAGGTCTGGTGTGGGGGCCCCCATGGTCTGGGAGGGCTGGGTCTGTTTTGTGGATCTGCGTCTGTCTGGGACAAGAGGGAAAGGCACACAGACCCAACAGCTATTCTCCAAGTTGTAATGAGAAAACCAAGGGCTGCCCACGTGCAAGTGTGTGGGGAGCTTGGGCATGGAGTTCCAATTCAGGAACGGCTCATCTTTCTGAGGTTTGTTCTGAGCCCCTGAGGTCCCCAGAGAGAGGCCTGCCGTCATTGGCTCAGTCGAAGCCACGGCATGCCACTGGGCATTGGCCTCAGGAGTCCTCAGGGAGGTGAGGGAGTAGGAGGACCAAGCTCTTGTTCTTGGGAAAGCCACACTTGTGTGCTGCTGGGGTTGGGTTGGCTGGCTGGGGAGGTCCAGCCTGCCCCTTGTTGGGACTGTCTTCCTGCTGGGGGACTTAGGCAGAAGCCTAGGTCCTAGGGACAGGCACTCAGGCATGGCTAAAAGGAAAGTGGACCTGGTCAGCATCTCCACTGAGTTTACCTGGCTCCACAGAGCCAGGTCCCACAGACCTGGCTCCCTGAAGTCCTCAGGGTCACCAGGTGACTCCATGGTGTGACACAAAGACACCCCTGCTTACTACTGGTCCTAGTGCAAGTGATGTATGCAGCTCGGGACAGGGGCACTGTTGGGAACCTCTGCATGCTTCTGGGACACCTCCAGGGTTCAGGCTGGCTCAGGACACCAGACTTCATAAGCTCACCAAGGGCTACTTGGCCTGTCTTCCGCCAGGCTCAGAGCTGAGGGGGAAGAGGCCTGACCTGTCCACAGCCTTCTTGCCACCTCTCATGAGGTGTCTTTAGATGTGGGTAAGATGCCCCCAGGCACTAAGCCCCTCTCTCTGGGCTCGTTCCTCCATACCAGAACTGGACTGTTTATCACTCCACTGAACTCTGGCTTCTTGTTCTGGGTCAGATTCTCTTGGGGTCTGATGTGTGGATGGTCTCAACGTGTGTTGTTCTGATGCTCTTGGAGGGGAGCTCAGGGGTGAGGCCTTGCTGCTCTCTGGGGTGTGGGTGCTCCAAGGCAGGGGATGGGCCCGCTTGAGGGTTTCCCTCTCTGCAGTGCCCTTAAGGGAACTCTGAGATCAGGAGAAGGAAGGATGGGGGGCGGGCTGGGCGTGATTTTGCCCATATCCAGCCCAGGCTTTGAGGCTTGTCCAGTGCCCTAGGTCAACACCTGTACTGGGGCCCAGCCTACCTATTTCTAGAGTATCTTAGGATAAAGGAGGAGGAGAAGGAGGAGGAGCAAGACTGGGGATAACTGGCACCCCTGTCCTTTATAGTCCCAGACAGTGACTAAGAAAGGGCTGGTGCTGGAGCCCACCTGGGGGTGTTGGTCCAATGCTTCCTCTCAGCTCCCTCATGGAGGCCTGGAGCTGCATCATCGCTGTCTCATCCTTCAGGGCCCAGGTCCAAGGCAGCTTGGACTCCATGAGCTCCCACGGGCTCATCAGGGACAGTTTCAGGAGGTGTTCTAGAAACAAGGTGGCCTCAGGCCAGGAGTGTCCACGGCGAGGGTCATTGGCTGCACCTTGTTGCTTCCTATGCTTCTCCCACCAGGTGGTACCAGACCCTTCTCTGGGCACCCCTGGGGTCCAGCTGTGCCTGGAGGCTACAGCTGGGGGGACCCAGGCAGGAAAATGTCACCACACTCCTCCTTTTATTAGGGTCAAGTGGAGGAGGACTCATGGGGTTCTCCCGAGTCCCCCAGGCCTGACCTGGCCACACACAGACTCCTTTCAGGCCAGAGCACAGCGTCCTGTGAGCACAGTGTGAGCTGCCCTTGGAAGGTCGGGGACTGTCCTCTGAGCTTTCCCCAGAACCCTTGGGGACATGGGAACTTACTTCTTTGAACCTTGTATGCTATGTATCCCATTGCAGTCAGTGCCAGTGTCCTCCCAAAAGATAGACATCCCACATTTAGGGTGGGACTGAGGGGACGGCAAGTATGGAAGGACCTGTCCCTTCCAGGTTGTGTGCCACTGGCTTAAGTGGGGCCCTTTAAGGCCTTCATCTGGAGGGTCAGTGATTCCCTTCCCATGGGACGAGACCCTCGTGAGGCTGGTCAGAACAGGTCCTCTGGCTTCTTGTGAGTAGAATCCTCTCAGCAGGGATGGGGTTCCTGAAAAATTAAGCTTTCTGAGGCCCTGGGGCTTCCCTGGGCTATCCTGACATGGGTGTTGCCTAGTGTACCCTGGCTGCTTTGCCGAAGCCCAGACTCTGCTATGGAGTGCTCAGCTGGGGCATAGCTTGGCTTGTGGGTGCTGCAGGGACCTTCCAGTGCCTCCTGGAGTTGGATAAAGATAGGTCTTCTTTGGGGAGCTGGACCCCCATGAGACAGGATGGTCCCAAGCCTGGGGTCTTCGTGGGCCTCCTTACCTCATCGATCAGGTACTTCATGAGCTACTGCATGACGGCCAAGCCTTCCTTGTCCTAATGGAAGAAGCAGATGTGCTCAGGGCCCCTTGGACTGCTCTGAAAATCTCCCTATTTTAGGCCACTCTGCAGACACTTTCTGGAGCAGCAGAAACAGCCAGTAGTCAGGACAACCCCCAACCTGTCCCTGTAGAGATCCCTGATGGACACACTTCCTTCAGCTGTGCCCAGCTAGAGTTCCTCCCTGTCCCAGTTCCTTTGTCCCCTTCAGGGAAGAAAAAAGAATCCCTAGAGAACCCCACGTCTTTCCCAGCCAGCCTCTGACTGGAACTCAACCTCCTACAAGCTCCATGAGGGATTTGGCTTCCCCTCTCTCTAGCCCATGGAACTCCAGGCCTTTGGGTTATAGCCAAGAACAACGTCCACTCACCAAGTACATCATGACATGAGGAAAGATTTCTTTAATAAATGTTCCCAATGGTCTTGGAGAATCTCCACCCTGGGGTATCCTTCTGGGTCAAAACCTGAGAAGCTCCCAGTCCCCAAGACGTCAGAGCCTGCTCTCTGGATGTGGAGCCATGAACTGCAAGTCTGGTCCTGGACTCCAAGGTCTCCCACTCTCCCATCCACTGAGCCCACTGTGAGGCCTGGAAGGAGGGGCAGGACTATCCCTTGGAACCTGACTGTATGTGTTGCCTGTTTGTATCCAGGTTTGGGCTTCTTGTTTCAAGGTCTGTTTCAAGGTTTGGGCTTCCTGTTTCCTCATGGAATGGCCTGGAAGTGGAGACTGCTGGAGTGACTGGTGGGAGCTGCGAGGTAGATAACCTCACCTAGATGAGAGGCCGGGCTGGGAATGCAGGACCGGGAGACCACGTCATCTGGGCTTTGTCTGGTTGTGGATGGGAAAGGAAGCTTGGAGGGCAGCCAATTAGAAGGCAGAATGACCAGCCCATCAGACAAAGCCATTGCTCCAGGACACAGGGGAGGCCCCGGGGAGGCTTGGATGCCCATGGTCAGTGAGGATCAGAGGCATCTGATGAGGATTTGGGGAGAGGAGTTTCCTCAGCAGGGATGTCCCAGAGGCTTCAGGCCAGTTGGGGGAGAGAAGATGTCTTTTCTGGAAGTCACAACTGCCCAGCCAGCATGACCATTCCCTGGCCTAGCTGCAGAAAACCCTGGGGCCACTAGCTACCTAGGCTACATGGTGTGCCTCTTATTGGCCAGGAGCTACAACAGCACCCAGAATGTGTTTTCTTCTTTAAGCTATATCAACAGCATGGTTGCTCTGTGGCTCGTGCCCCCGTGGTAGCCCACCTCATGGAATGTCACCTGGAAAGACAGAGGTCTCATGGGAAAGCTAATGTCACCTGGGATGACCAATGTCATCTGAGAGTGCTGCTGGAAGAACACAGGTCACCTGAGAGGGTGCACATTGCTGGGAAGGGTCAGTGTCAACTGAGAAGGCAGAGGTCACCTTGGAGGGTAGAGATCACTGTGGAGGCCTGCCACATGCCTGAGAGTTTTGGGGGGCATCTCTGTGTCCCTCCCCTGACAGTGTCCTGAGGGCTGAGTGGGTCTTGTATGTGTCAGCTCACAGGGAGCTTGGGGAGACGCCTGCAGCATCCATGGTCCTGTGTTTGCAAAGGGCACAAGGGAGGAGTGTGGACGTCCACAGATGCCAGAGACCCCAGAGTCCACTGCATCAGACTCAGGACAGCATGCCTGGAGTGGACCCCTGTGAGGCCAGCTGGGGTTGAGGACTGCCACATGCAGGGTCTCAGGACAGGCCACAGGCTGCCATCACTGGATTATGACCTGGTCCAGACCCCATGAGGGCAGCCCGTGAAGTTGGCTTAGGGTTTTCCCTGCAGGGAAAGGTCTGGAAAGTGAAGCTGAATGGGAGCTCTATTACCATGACCTTTCTGTGTCCACTATGCTTTTATGGCATTGGGATGAAGGAAGACTTGATTTCTGTCAAGTTTCTGATGAGGACAATGGTTTTCTCAGAATCCAAATTCACTTAATGACAGAAATGATGTTCACTAGGTGGGCCACTGTCAGGTCAATATTTCTTTTTTTTTCTGATTTGGAGTCTCACTCCATTGTGCAGACTGGAGTGCAGTGGCATGCTCATGGCCACCCCAGCGTTGACCTGCTGGGCTCTGGCGATCCTTCCATCTCAACCTTCCAAGTAGCCGGAACTACAGGTGCATGCTGTCACAACCAGCTAATTTTCAATTTATTGTAGAGATGAGGTCTTGCCAAGTTGCCCAGACTGGTCTTGAACCTGCAGCCTCAGGCAATCCACTCTTCTCTGCCTCCCAAAGTGCTGGGATTACAGGCTGAGCCATTAAGCCTGGCCCAGGTCAATATTTCTAGGAGAGGAGCCCCCTGCAAGCCCACCAGGCTGGTGGGATTTGGAGCAACCCCAGGGGATGGGTGTAAGCCTCATTCTGAGAAGTGTAGGCTGGTCTAGGTGGGACCAGGAGTCAGCCTTGACCCCTTTCCATATCAGTTTTGAATGAGAGACCCTCCCCTTGTGGCTTCTGTGATAAAAGTGAGCTGGACCCTACCTAGTGTGTCCTGGTTGGTCACGAACATGAATAGGCAGGCTGCCGAGACACCCACACCCAACAACATGGGAATGTGGCCTGATGTGTCATTGCCCGGGAATATTCACCAGGTTAGATGCAGAATAGGCAACCAGGATGCAAAATAACTCTTGCTTCCTAAAAAAGAGACAAGGAGGGTTTCGTGGGTTCATTTTGTCGCATAAGCCTTGACAAGGAATCCAGTTCCAGGTGAAGATGATCGACCCCATAAGCTGTGAGGCTTTCAGAGAATCTGCATTTTAGAACACAAAAAGTAACATTTATAGACAGTGAAATGCAAATATTTCAGATGTAATTTTGATGACTTATTCTTTTCATCCTGGTAGAATTTTCTATTTTTTATCTTTTGCTTTGCACACATGAAAGTCTAGACTTTGGGACGTGCCATTGCATGAATCTGAAGCCATATGTGTAGTCTCCCTGACCACAGTGCAGCAACTCAGGGTAAGGGTATCCCCCAGAGTATCCCCTTTTTAGTTAGTTTCTCCCCACTGGCTACCTGGATGCCCTGATTTGCCCTCAGTCCCTAAGCGATGTCTTTTCTAAATGACCTAGGAATCAGAATCCTACAGAGGAAGCCTTTGGGGTCTGCCATTTTTCTTCTGCAGAAATCTCCTTCTCTGGCTTGTGTGTGAAGTCAGGAAGGGTCAGCAAAGCCATCTCACCTGTGGCCAGGATGTGGGACAAACAACCCCCTGGAACTTAACGTCCTTCCAGCTGGAAACTTGGGCTTCTGGTACATTCTGGCCTGTATGTCCTTCTCTGGTCAGGAGTAGACAGGCTGTACCTGGTGCTGTCCCAAGTTCTTGGCCTTCATTATGTCTACATCCAGCAGCAGTGGCTAGGTCCAGCCCCGCACCTGCGGGGGAATGCCCTTGTAGATTCTCTGAGTCATCTATGAGAAAGAATGCTCTGGTGAGACCCAGGGATGCCCAGGAATGATCAGAACCCTAGGATTCTAAAAACTCCCAGCCTTGGGCTCTGTGGCTCCCCAGGAGAGCTTGGGTCTGCCTAAGACCAGGCTTCCACTCCCACCATGAAAGACTGGACGAGGGCTCGGGGTTGTGAACTCTGGACCTGGTCCTTCCTTCTGGTCACCAGGAGGCATCACTGCACCTGCGACCTGGCTTCAGATTCTCTCCAAGCACGGTGACCAGACCTGTGGGTGAGGATCATGTGCCACCCTCTATCTGACGGTCATCAGCACCAGGGGACTCTCCTCTAGGTTTCCATCCTCTAACTGCAGAGAACCACCATGGGGCCCCTCCATCTGCATATTTTTGTTGCTGCTTCTATATGTCTCCCAGGTGTAAAGCATTTTTAGCCATTTATATGCTTGTCAGATTTCCTGATGATGTTTGCTGTGAAAGGAGACACAATGTAGTTACCAAAACTACAGGTTTCCTGGAACGGCCCTTGAACTCTGGGTTGTGTGCCCAGGACCCTGATGGGACTGACCTGGAAGAAGCTAGGGAAGGGCAGACTCTGGGTCTGTAATGTGTGACTGGGAGGGCCCGGTGGCCTGGCCTGTTTACCCTAGGACCATCCTCAGGCCAGGGACACCCTAGTCTTTGGCCAGGCCTCAGCCTCCACTGGTTATCCTGACACCTGCCGGCAGTCGACACTGAGCCACCACTGCGGTTCTTTGTGGTTGTTTGGACAAACCACTGCTGGGACAGCATCATGGAGTCAGATCCAGCAGGAACGGTCATCCTGTTCAGATAGGGTGCATCCCTCCCCTTCACAGCCAACAAAGCCCACAGGCCTAGGCTCTGCCTCTAGGATTGCACTCCTCTTTGGTGGAGACAGGCCCTTGCCTTCACCTCCAGGGCAATGGCAGGGGCAGCTTGGTTTCACTGAAAGGCAACTGAGGTAGAGGTGAAGACCCAGGCCAGAAGCTGTCATTCTCCAAACGGGCCATTCCCCCGGTCTCAGTCCAGGATATGCGACAGGGATGAGAATGGAGCCTCCATGTGACCGAAAATCAAGAGAGCCCAGATCTGGAGCAGAGGGAGCTAGGGCCGGGCAGGGACCATTCAGGGCCATGGGAATTTGGACTGCACCAGGGTCTGCCTCTCCTGGGCTGGACACACCTTCTCCTGTCCTCCTCCCAGAAGCCCTACAGGTGCTGCTACTAGTGTCCCTACAGATGGAGGAAGGAGGCTCCAATGATGAACCCCAGCCTAAAGCCACATAGCAACCAGCTGACCAGGGTCCCACTGACTAGGCTGTGACTGACCAAGCCCCGATGACCAGGTTGCATGACCAGGCCCTGATGACCAGGTCCCAATAACTAGTGTAATGAAAATTTTGAGTTTCAGAGCTGTTTTGATTACTTTACATTTTAAAGGTTAAATTTAAAAACTTTAATTGAGTTAGGCTAAGCATAGAAACTGCTTGAATTTAAAAGTACCCATTTTAATCTAGTTGCTGGGACTGAAGGGAAAAAAAACACCTGCATCATGCCCCCCAATAAGCAGGAGATGCAAAAATAACTGCATGTCCCTGGAGACAACTCCACCAAACCTAGATAAGAAATGGGCTCTACTGAAACTCCCTGAAACCCAAGAATGTATCTGTTCCCTTAGTCCTTAAATAGCAACAGCTTTCTTTTATGCCTTTGAATCAGATTTCCATGTAATGTTAACTATTAGCCAAGTCTTGTGAACCAAAACTCCCAGGGTAAACAAAGCTGTAACCAACTGAAAAGTATGCAGCCCACAATTATTATCATTTTTTTTCGAGTTGAATTCTCACTCCATCACCCAGGCTGGAGTGCAGTGGCACACTCACGGCCTGCTGGGCTCCAGTAATCCTTCCACCTCAACCTTCCAAGTAGCTGGAACCACAGGAGCATGCTACCATGCCCGGATGATTTTTGACTTTTTATTATTGTAGAGATGAGGTCTCACCAAGTTGCCCAGGCTGGTCTCTAGCCCATGTGCTCAGAGAATCTACTCACCTCAGCCTCCCAAAGTGCTGGGATTACAAACTGAGCCACTAAGCCCAGCCCCAAATTGTTTAAAGCCATTGTAACTGGAAAGAATGGCAAGATTCTTGCAGTCTGAACACTGGCTTATGTCAGCAACTGCTTGAGGTCCAAAACTCTGACTAGAAAAGATGTTACATAATGGTCCCAAGACATGTAATTACTATTAATCAGCAATTAGGAAAGATAAGACAATGTCTGCTATCTTATAAATACTGGAATGAGATTGTTGCATTGAGCAGACTTTGGTAAATACACCAAGCCTATCTCCCTGGATTCTGCATTCAGAATAAGCCTCTTTCTGCCAGTTTGTTGCCTCTTATATCTCATTGGCTGCGAGAGTGAGCAGAGCTGGTTGTGTCAGACCATAACATTTGGTGACCGTGGCAGGAGAATGTCCACCAGAGACGCCCTTGTAACTGCTGAAGTGACTTTGCTCCAGGGACTCTCCACAGTACGTTCCTGTTGTTTGTGGCCACTCCCCTTCCTTGCACAAACTGGTGAGGAGACAGGGTCTGGAGCAGACTAACTTACAGAAAAGCCAAACCAGAATGTAAGCCAGAGGTGGGGGGAGGATGGTAAGTGGACAGCTTCCCATCTGGGTCCTTTGGCCCATCTGTAGGCACCAGGTAAAGGCAGTCCTAGCCCATCAGAGCTTGGAGGATATCCTTTGGTTTGTATCTATATTTTGTCAGTCTCTAAGGTTTTTTCCTGAAAGCAATTTGTAAAAGCCAGCTGGTTTTTTTTCTGGGTTTCCTGCCACCCCAGTTTTGGAATAAAAGCATGCTGAAAGTTCCAAAGACCTCAGTGGGCTGAGTCTTGGAGTTTGGTAATGTGTTCGTGTGTCAGATGAGCTGTTTGAACGGTTGTCAGCGTCTGCTGGCAGCTATCTTGTGGCCACAAAGTTCTTGTTAGAACTGTATTTGTGTGTGTGTGTGTGTGTGTGTGTGTGTGTGTGTGTGTGTGTGTGTGTACGTGTGTGGGTTGGTGGCAAAAACCCAGAGAAAGAAGGCCCCTCTTTGTTATGAACCCGGGCTTTGGCCCAGGTCATAGATGCGAGGCACTCTCCCCTTTGGTTTGTGAAAGCAGGCACCCTCAGGCAACTGAGGTCTTGTGAAGGTGTCAGATGCAGGTTCTCGGGACATGCAAGGGCCTCATAGGGAAGCTCACAGTCTGTTTGGTGCTCTGCCGGTGAGCCAAGGAAGCGCCGGGCTTGATGGGAAGCTCTGAGGACTTTGCTCCACACCAGCTCCTGGCAACTGCGAGTACAGGGTTGGAGAAGGCCCAACAGGTCAGATCACTCAGAAAGTCAGAAGGGGCTCCCAAGACACCCAAGGGAAGGCTCCTGCAGGGGGTGCAAGTAGGGACTGGCCAACAGCACTCCAAAGCCCCGTGATTGCCTTCAGCGTTCACTGGGAAAACTGAAACACGCGAGAGGAGTGACTGTTGGCCAGCAGAAACTCTCTCCGTAAGCAGCACGTTCTTGACCCATCACGCTATCTTGGGCTCTGAGACCAAGCTCGGCCACCAACACCTCACTGTCTCTGCTCCGGAACTCTCAGTTGTCCAGTCTTTTCCTTTGGTTTTACTGTTTGTTTTATGTTTGAAGGAAGGCCAAAGACTTGCCAGGTGTTCTGAAACTCCAGCTGTTGAAATTTTTTTTTAAGTTGGAGCCTCATTCATCTCCCAGACTAGAGTGCAGTGGCATGCTCATGACCACCCCAGTGTCGACCTGCTGGGCTCCAGTGATCCTTCTGCCTCAGCCTTCCAAGTAGCCAGAATTATAGGCTTGCACTACAATGCCCAGCTAATTTTTGATTTATTGTAGAGAAGAGGTCTCACCAAGTTGCCTGGGCTGGTCTCGAGCCCACAGGCTCAGGCAATCACTCACCCTGGCCTCCCAAACTGCTGAGCCACCAAGCCTGGCCAACTGTTGAAATATTAAGGTCTATGGTTGTGCACATTTTGAGGCTGATGAACAAATTTCAGCAAGGAAACTTCAGAGATCTGAGATCTCCACTTCTGTCTTATTTTCTTTTCTGCCTGTTTTAAATTTGCTGTTATCCAAGCTACTGGAGTGGAGATAAAGTTCAGTGTTTCAAGGTTAAGTGAAAAACTGTGTTATACGGTTCCACAGTTCTATTTAAAGTATAAACATTGAAGACTCATTTTTAAACTGATAAAAAGAAAAAAGAATTAAAGGAGTATTGAAACTTAAACTGCCATGGAAACTGCTTTTATGGTCCACAGTATGTACTGGATTGTTTACTAGGGCAAATGAAGTTTAGCCATGTAACCAGGTTCCAATTTTGTCAGAGATTCAGGTATCTCTTAGTAAAATGGCAAGTTTATTGTTATTTCATGGCTGAAATTGAGAAGTAAAAGCTATTGGATCTTTGTTTATATATATGTATGTGTGTTAAATGTGTTTTCATGTATGTGAACGTTGTGTATTTTGTGCAGCATGCTGTCAATTGGCTGATAAGTAAATGAGTGAACTAAATGCTTTCCAAGTTCACGTGACTTTAATGATCTTTGGTAAATGAAAAATCTAAATCTAATTTAAATCTTTGGTTTTAAATTTACTAATAAGAGTTGGGAAGATGGCTTTTGAGCCATTCGGACTATGCGAGTCCTGGTGTGAGTGCGCGAGTGTATGGACAATTTTGTGTATGTGCTTCTACGTGAGTGGGCATGTGAGTGGCTGACTGAGTGAGGGCTAGGGAGCTAGAGGCCAGGGCTCTCCTGGTGCAGTGGCTGGTGCCATATCTGCTGGACTTGGACCCTTGCGACTCCCAGGACGCAGAAGTTGAGTGCCATTTTCTTTTTTGAACCAACAAAACCCTTCCTGGGAAGAAAAGGCTGGGAGAGACTGACTAAGTGGAGGCTCGTGAGCAAGTGGCCAGGGCCCTGGTGCAACAGCGGTGCTGCAGCTTCTCCGCTTGGTCCCTGGCTCTTCCCAGGTCACAGAAGCCGAGTGTCATTTCTTAAAAAACGGACACAAGCTTTCCTGTGAAGAAGTAATGGGGAGAGACTACCGCCCCAGGCTCTGCCTCACCACTGCAGTGGGAGAGACGACTGGCTCCTGGCTTTGCCTCACCACTTAACCCCCAGGCAGGACACTGGCAGCAGGGGCTGCGGAGGGAGTCCAGAGGCAGATTCCCACAGAAGAGAACAAGAGAGGCACCCCACCACCATTTTGAAGGCGAGGCAGGAAAGTGCTCTGACCTGCTCACCACGGAGCAGCAGACCTGATCTCTGTGACTGGTGGATCAACTACTCAGTGGTTGATCGTGACCCAGGGGGAATGTCCTGAAAGCACAAACTTCAGAGGGATCTAACGAGTGCTGAATCCCAGGCGCCCCACCCCCTACCCTGATCCAGCCACAGGACAAAGGGTGTGGCCAGAAAAGGACAAGGAAGGTCTCCAGAGAGATCAGTGGTGAGTTCAGGGCTGACCCAAACCCCCTCCTCCCCAGCAATTCTCTGAACCTCAGACCCACACAGCTGGGCCATGACTGAGAGGGACAAACCCAGGCAGAGCCTGGACGTCAGTCACAGTAGGAGAACTCCATTCCAGGATAGGCCCGGCTGGGTCACACCCCACAAATACATACCTGGGGAAGAGACAATCCTGCACCTCCCACCAGAGGAGACTGGCTGACCATAGGAGAGTGGGAGGAGAGGACTGCAGCCCCACCCACCTCCCCTGCCCCTCTTCCTTCCCTGCTTCGGACCCTGAGGAGAGAGTGAAGGAGGTGACTCTTCAGGAGAGACCGGATTAGAAGAACAATTACAGAGCCTGCCACAAGAGGCCAGGTTTTTTAAATTAAAAAAAAAATTTGCCTGTTTGTTACTTCATCTATTTTTTAAAATATTTTTCCTTTGTGCATGAATATGCAAGTGAGTATTTTATCTGCATGCTCCCTCCAATTTTTTTCTTTTCTTTTTTTTTAACTTTAAAAATTTTTTTATTTTAAAGTTGTGGGGTACATTTCAGGATTAGGTATACAAATATTCACTGGGCAGGTACCCTTGTTGGTGAGGTGTGCCCCCCCTTCCCCAGGCAGGTTTCTATTACTGTCAATCTCACCTCCCTGCCCCCCTCCCCTCCACAGTTTCCCACCACAGTCAATTCTTTTCATATAGTATTGCAGTAGTTGTTCAAGGTCCACTTATGAGTGAGAATATGTGATACACATTTCTTTGTTTCTGTGAAATGTCACTCAGTATTATAGACTCTAATTCCATCCAGGTTGCTGTGAAGTTCATGATTTTGTTCTTCTTTATGGCTATGTAATATTCCATTGTGTATATGCACCACATTTTTTAAATCCAGTCCTCTTTTGATGGGCAGCATAGTTGGTTCCATGCTCTTGCTATTGTGAACAATGCTGTGATAACCATATGTGTGTAGGTATATGTGTGATTTGAGTTCTTTTGGGTATATTTGCAGTAGGGGGATTGCAGAGTAAAGAGCAAAATTGTAACAAACATTTCTGATGAGCACCTTGAGAACTCACTAAAAATTGTGACCACTTCCATGGAACCAGACATTGATAGATTAGTTTTACAAAAGCAAGGGCAAATTTCCCACCAACTTTATATTGTGCTTATTTTTCTAAACTTTATAATAAAAAAATACATCTTATTGTGTATATACATCAAATATGTTGTATAATTTATGTGCAACTCAAGACAATTCCTCTTTATTCAATGCAGCCCAGGGAAGCCAAAAATTTTCTTTATGCAACTTAGGGAAGCCAAAATGTTGGATACCCTGGCCTAGAATGTACCTTAGAATTTTTCATCCAAGAAACATTCCAGAGCTATTTACCCACTAGCTCCCATTTTACCAGTATTCTTTTAGGTGTCAACTCTTTTGGTCTTTCAGGTTTGTGCATGTGTCAGTATGACTGAGTAGTCTTGGTGGTCTGCAGAAATCCCATTTGGTGGAAGCAGAGAAGGTTAGAGGACAAAGCAACAGATAAGCACTGCATTTGATGTGAGGTCCTGTCAAGTTACATCTTTGGGCAGCTGGTAGCCATGACAACTCCTGGAATAACTAGGTAAGTTGAAAAGATGTGAGGAGGGTAAAAAAGAACCTGACATAGGAGACAACAATTCCTTTAAGGAGAGATCCGGGAAAATATCAAATACATTTAAACTTGGATCCAGAGAGTGAGTAGTTGTCAACAGTTGGAGAGGGATACTATCAGTGTTCTAGGGTTGCCACAACAAAGTACTACAAAATGGGTGGATTAAAACAATAGAAACTTATGCTCTCACATTATGCCGGAAGCCGCAACCCCTAAAAAGAGGCAAGATGGAGGGGACCTAAAAATGGGAAAAACGCTGACTGGGAGCAGAACCCCAGTGGGAAGCGGCCATGACGGAGGCAGAGCCCCATGGATCCTGTTGATGGACTCCTTTGATCTTATAGGAATACGTGCATAGGCTCAAAAAACACTTCCCTTGTAACTAACAACATATCAATCAAGATGTGTGAGGTTATAGAATCAGCTATGTATGGAAGCATAAGAAAGGCCTAACAGCAAAACACATGCCCTTTGGAGACCAAGAGAAAGCTCTATTATCCCCTTTCCCATGAAGTTCTGAATCCATTGACCAAAAAGAAAAATAAGAACTTCCCATTCCCGTTGTAAATGGTTAAAAGACCCTATACAAAAATAACAACCGTGATGGTTAAGATTGATGAGAAAGTCTGTTAAAGTGAGACAAGGTGTTTCTGAGAGTGGACGTGTCTCAAGATCGCATATGGGAAAAACAAGTTTCAGACATGTTTTAAGATATTGTGGTATAGTCATTATTTAGATAAGAATTAGGTTAAGAATTAAGTAAATAATAGATAAGTGATAAAAATAAAAATAAATAGGCAGGAAGATATATTACAGGTTACAAGTAGTTAGAATTTAGGAATTAAGTAATGAAATAAACATAAGTAGTGAAAAGATATATATAAGATTAGAAATAGGTGTAGATAAATAATATAGCATAAGATAAATAAGATAATTATAAGTTAGGAACGTATGTCTAGTCTTAGAATGTAGAAAATTGTGATTAAGTGAGGAGCCAATATATCGTTGTTAGATTGTGTGGTAGGCATGAAGTTAAGAAGGAGGTGTAAAAATAAAAAAGGAAGTTGTTTAGGAAATTGTCTAACCCAGGGGTTATAGGTCGTAACTGATAACTTTTGGCAACTATTGTTTTGTTCCTATCTGATTGACTCGGACACAAATAGCATCACCGGTATCAGGAAAGAGCAGGGAGATAATTGTAAAGGGTAGCTTTCCCATAACTGA
>CAUYQG010098115.1:0-15281 GCA_963574415.1 Tarsius wallacei
ATGTGTATAATAAGTCTATTTGGAACACTGTGTTATAAGAGTCTCAAATACAGCATGTCCCCCAAATAAACGTATTATCTTCAACCACCTTGCCCCAAAGCTGCTTCTCCTCTGGAGTTCCCCATCACAGTAAGTGGTGCAAACATCCTCCCAGATGCTCTAGCCAAAACCCTGTGCCATCCTGACGCGCTCCCTCCCCTTCAATGTCTTCCCTTACTCTCCTAAAATAACCAAATCCCCAAACCTAGTTTGCCCTGCCTCCTAAATCCATATTTTTCCAATTAAAGTCACCATCGCCTCTCACCTATACTACTCCAATTACTTTCTAACTAGTTTTCTCGAGTCCGCTTTTCCTTGCCTGAACCCCATTTTTCATCAGCAAGAGCAATCATTTAAAATGTAAATCCGATCAAATCATGCCTCTACTAAAACCATGTAATGGTTCCTCGATACCAAGTGTTAAGTCCAAAATCCTTTGTACTTCCTGAGCAAGGCGAGCTCTTTCTTGCTCCAGGACATTCTGTATGCTTCTGCCAGGAATGCTGTTTGCGTTGCAATGTGCACAACTGACTGTTACTCATCTTTCAGGTATGAGCTTAATTATTATTTTCTTTGAAAACTTTCTTCTGATTAGATCAGAAATAGTGTTAAGTTTCCTATTTACTTTCATGCCACCCTGTGATTTTCAATTATAGGACTCGTCACTATAGTAATTAAATCCTACTTGTGTGATTACTTAGTAGGAAGACCTTAACTAAATAATGTAAGCTCCATGAGGGTAAAGACTAGGTATAATTTACTCACTAAAGTATTCTCAATGGCTAGCACAGGGGAATAGTATGCTCAATAAGATTTGCTGGATGCATAAACTGAGTTTTATATAGTTCTCATTTTATTAAAGCTTTTGTTGGCTTCCTGCTCTGTTCACAGACATATTTGACTTTAATTATGATAAATGCTTGTATTTTCATTATGATAAGTATTTAATTATGACATATTTTTACTTCCAGAAGTGTTTAATTATGAAAGGAATACATTTCTAAAAACCGAAATAAGTTCTGGTTTTTTCAAAGTTCATTTTAGGAACAGAATTTTTTTTTTTTTTTTTTTGAAGACCACTGGCAGGTCAGTTGCCATGTGTTTTTCAAAAAGAAAAGAAAAAGTCAAAAAGCAATTAATTCAGTAAATTTGGTATATTGCTAAATATACAAAATGGTTCAAAATGTAGAATAACATCTTTCACTTTTTGAGATATTTTCTAAATTGAATGAAATTTTAATTCTAAATCTAGAGCTGTAAGGTTAAGTAAGAAAAGAAGTTGAACATTCCAACTCCAAAATTTTCCTCTAGTAATGTTCTAATGCAAGGATCTAACAGCTCATCTGTGTCCCTAAGGCCCATTATTAATACATGTGAGATTAGAATGATTAACATATAATGAGAGACTATAGCAGGAAAACCCTACCAAAGAGGAAAAGACTGATGAGGACTTAAATTCTGAGAAAGTCCAAATTCTCAAGGGCTCTGATCTACTGACATAAAAATATTGTGGCAGACAAAATATGAGAGGAAGAAACAGAACAGATTTCTTAACTTCAGCACTTTTGAAATTTGGGACTGGATAATTCTTTGTTGCAGGGGGTAATCCTGTACATTGTAGGATATTTAATAGATTCCTGGATCTGTTGCCAGCAGTAAACCCACCCACCAACCCTAAAAATAGTGACACTCAAAAATATCTCTAGACATTGCCAAATGTTTCTGGGGGATCAAAATTGCCCCTGGTTGAGAACTTGGAATTGGAGAAAATCAAAGGAATTTATCAATTCCAAAAAGGGCAAAGGACAGTGCTTTCCATCATTCACTGATTTATTGATTCATACATTTATTCATTCATTCATTTGACCAAACAGTACGAGGTACACGTTCCAAAGATGGTACAGCAAAGTTTCAGTTAGGAGCTGAAAGTCTCCTAAGATACAAAACAAAAAGGTCATTGTCTTAGTATTTATCATGGACTTGCAGTTATGTGAGGTGTAAGTTTGAATGCATTATCAAAACTTGCCAATAAAGATTTCAATCTTGCTTGAAATTCATGGTATACCTAGTAATGGCAGATATAGTGAATTTGCATTCAGCATCCAATTCAACTTCCTAGAGTGCCTTTCTGACCTGCACTGGTTGGAGAACTAAAACTACTTTGCCCGGAATCCCTTGCTACCAGGTTTCTGGGGGTACATATTGGCTCAGTCATTTAGTTGTGTTGCATGAGATTGAAACCACAAGTGAGGAAGAGTCCATCCTCCTGCTGTTTGCTGCTTAGAGACACAATCCTGGAGACTGGGTTTTCTCCAGCAGTGTTCTAATGTCTACTCTCAAGCTGTGTCGGGGTCCAGAGGCAGGTGCAATGGGGTTAGTAGTGACTTCTTGATCCCTAAATCAGCTATGGCACTGTGCTCTTGAACTCAACAGGTCAGTAGTAAGCCTTGCTACTCTGAACGAGGCAGCAGAATCCCTACTTCTGAAATTTATCCTGAAAGATTCAACCTTAAACCTCTAGCATTCTGATGAATGTGCCTGGGCCTGATTCTTTGTTTGTAGTTCAACCTACTTAATATAGCTAAAATTAGTGGGTTTTTTTTTGGGGGGGGGGTTGTTTTTTTGTTTGATTTGTTTTTTTTACAAACTGAGTCCTGCAACTTTACACAACAAATGGCAATAGCTCAGGAAGCCTACCACATACACCCCCAGTATGGAAATGGATCACAGTTTCTTTAGTTAAGCGCCAGATGAAGAATTTGGCTTTCATTTAGGGGCCATGCTGTATGAAAAACATGTTTGCTTTTGTTTGTGTGTTGTTAAATCAATGCAAGGGAAAATATAAGATTACACTGTGGGTGCAGTGCCAGAGATAAGCCCGGGGTACAATATGGAGGTGGTACATCGTCAGGGAAGAGTTTCTAAAGAAGCGATGTCTGAGCTGAGTCTTGAAGCATGAGTAGGAGTGAGCCAGGAAAACTGCATTTGAGGGTGAGAAAAAAGAAAGACCAGGCTAAGCAGAGGATGTGCGTGAGGTACAAAAGCTTGAGAAAACATAGTATATTCACAGAGGTGAAAATTGTTCGGTGTCCCTGGATTCTACAGTGAGAGGTAGAAAGTGTGGAAAGATGATTTGGAAAGCAGAAACAAGATGTCCCTTCCACATTTTCTGAAGTCTAAGAGGCCACTGATGACAAGACACACCATCTACTTTATAAGAGCGTTCAAGGAAAAATAGAAACACTAAACTAAATATATACATTTCTCTTAAAGCTAGTGAAAAATATTCATTTATCAGCCTGAACTCTTTCTTTTCAATAGCTAAATCAGAATTTGCATCTAAACCTTCTTGACAAATCTCTTGAGTATAGAGATCCTTCTAAATCACTCTGGGTCATTTGGCAGTTATATTTAGCTTTTCACCAGTGCCTGTGGTCTTGACTTTTTTTTAAGACTGACAGAAAATTTCAAACCATATCAAATTATATTAGAATTTCTTCCTCCGCATTTCCAATTTGGTTAAACTCAGAGTTTTGTTTTCTTCATGATGAAATTACATATTACCATAGGTCAAACAACTTCTCTTAAAAGTTAGTCAGAAACTTTTGACACATCGATATTCCATAGCTAAATAAAGGTCCCATGTGAATGCAAATTGGCCACACTAACTTCTCCTTGCTTTGAAAGTCTATGATCTGATGCAAAAGACTTGGCAAGTTGAACACCTTTTAATGCCATTGCCTGATATATGACAAGCTACCTTGTATGTACAGAATTTATTTTCATTTCAGTGCATCATCATAAAGATATTTTCTCGCAGAGATTCTAAGCAAAAAATTAGCAATCCAAATTTAAGTTTAAATGCAATAACTTGTTGTCAGTGCAAAAAGCTCAACCAGGATTTACAAGAGAATGAAGAGAGACCCCAATGCACAACTTAATTCACATATGCTCAACAAATGACAACTGTCACATCTTCACAACACTCTCCTCTGTTTGGAAACTGATAAGATTATTTTGACTGTAAAAGGTTTCCTGTCTTCAACAATAGTAAAATGTAAAGGAAAAAATTATCAGGTAAATTGGGGTCTGGCACAAGGTCCAGTGTGGATACCTGCATATAGCAAAAAAAAAAAACCTTCCCTTCCTCTCCTTTCTCCTTCAGGCCAGGAGATGGGGGTGTGAACAAGGCCGAGCAGGACGATGATTTTGAATGAGAGGTGGAGTGGAAAAGGAGGAAAAGAAAAAAGCCAGACAAACCAGAAGACAAATGACTCACCCCCATACCCAAGAGACACTCAGACATGCACATAATATGTGGTTCCTTTAATCTCTAAAATATGCCTAATCTTCCTTTGGAATTGCTAAATAGTGGCAGCAATTTAAACATCTTTTTTTTTTTTTTTTTTTTTTGAGCTGGAGTCTCACTCTGTCACCCAGACTGGAGTGCAGTGGCTGCTCCCAGCCACTGCAGCCTCGACCTGCTGGACTCTGGCAATCCTTCCGCCTCAGTCTTCCAAGTAGCTGGAACTACCGGTGCGGGCTACTACACCCAGCTAATTTCTTTTTATTTATTTATTGTAGAGATGAGGTCTCGCCAAGTTGCCCAGGCAGGTCTCGAACCTGCGGGCTCAGGCAATCCACTCACCTCAGCCTCCCCAAGCGCGGGATTACAGGCTTAGCCACCGACCTCGGCTAAACATCATTTTTTAATATTTTTATTTTTCTGGTTTAGACGATTTTCACTTTTTTTAAACATTCAATCTACCAAAATTTTGGTTATTTTTATCCAATTCGTTCAAAAATCTCCTTTGGATGACTCAGTTTTACGTCTTTCAGATTTCTGCTCCTCCCCTTTCCCATCCTCAAAGACGTCTAGAATACAGAATGTGAGGGATGTGTATGGCTCATGTAATCTCCAGACAACAGGACAGGCAGGTCCCCTTATCCTAACTGTACCCTCTGCTATCTCTCCCTGGATTATTCAGTCCCATTTCTGCCTTCTCTAGTATAATAGTTCACACATGCACGCACGCGCACACACACGCGCATGCACATTCCCACGCACACAGGGCTGGCTCAGTCTTATCGGGGCCCAGGTCAGGCTGTCAACCCCAGAGCCCTTGTCTCAAGCCACTTCACTCCCGTTTCCACAGCAACACCTCTCTCCACACTAGCAAGCTTTTCAGACAGCCTCTCTGGAAATTTTGGGTTCCTCTTCAAGGAGAAGACATGAGAAAATATCTAGATCCTAGCCACAGCTGAGACATTAAGTGGCTCCGGGAATCTAAATCTCGGAATTTCTTCAACCCACCCAGTCTTGCTGAGCTTCTGAGTATATTTTGAAGCAGTGACTCCCAACTTGCTGTGCTGCAGCCTGTGAGACATCTGCCTGAGCTCCACATGTAAAGAGAGGCAAGAGTCCCTAGGTAGACAGTGTTCCTCCACTTCTTTAATACTCTATGTCTCTCTTATCTAAGTCAAAGACTGGAGAGGGGCGATCAAAATTTACCCCCCACCAGTCTCACTCATCAAGTCAGAGGAGGAGTAAGTTGGGAATGGAGAAACAGGATGGATTCAACTGTAGATCTTGAGTATGAAATGTCTATGGTACATCAAAGAGATGAGTTCAACTGTAGATGTTCTGAGTGTGAAATGTCTACAGTACATCACAAAGGAGATGTTCACTGGACACTTACATTGTGTGGAACTGGAGCTCAGGCAGGGTTCTAGGTGACTGGAATAAATTTGAGAATCTTTGCAGTACTAATGATGGTCAAGGTCATGAGAGTGGATAAGCTCACGACCCCCACTCAAATGTGTAAAATGAAAAAAGAGGAATGAAAGGGGAACCTAGGAACATCAACACTTAAATAATGTACAGAGAAACAGGAGAACCAAAGATTGAAAAGAAATGTCCAGTGAAGCAAGAGGATAGAGAAAAAAAAGCAAACAGGTATATGGGTTCTATATCATTTCTGCCTGTGGGTGTTGGGTACCTGAAGCTAGACTTTTCATTCCCCTAACCTGATCTAAGTTATCAAGAACCCACTCTTCTATGGATGCTGAAAACTGAGGGAAAGAGAAACTTATTCATGCAAGTAAGTTGGACAGAGGTTGGGTTTTAGCAAAGGCTTGTGCATGGAAGTGAGTTGGACATGGAAGTGAGTTAGACAGAGGTTGGGTTTGCGACAACACTCCTGCTGGACAGTCACCAGGCAAAGTCCTTGCAGGGGCCAAAGGAAATCCTCTCTAGATTCTAATGCAAAAAGCAAGAGGCCCTGAGTGACAAGGACACAGACCCCACTCTCAGGAAGCCCTTACACACTTAACAATGCCTCTCTCCTACTCTGAGATAATCCTCGTTCCTGGCTGGATTGGCCCTTTTTGGTCCAGTCATTTTCTTGTTATCCCCATGACCTTGTTGCCCCTTCCGCAGTCTCCCGTCATCTTCAATACAGGTTTAGAGCGATGCTTTTCTTGTGGGGAGTCATTGGCAAGAAGCCTTGTTCTTACTTGCCATGTTTTCCCAAGGACCCATAGAGGAGTTTTTTTAGATCAAAAACAAGAAAACACTTTAGGTTTCTTTTCCCACATTGTCGTGTTGTTACCGTGAGGCAATGAGCTCAACAACAATAAAAAAAATCTATTTGCTTGAATTGGAGGGTGGGAGGAAATGTCAAAGGAGAAGAAAGGAAAGAAAACTAAAGAACTATCAGTAGTAAAACATCATTTACTGTGTAAAATATTAGACCGACACCCAACAATCTCTGAACAGTGTTTTAAAGGATGACTTTTGGACATAGTATACTAAGAATATTATTTGTCTAAAAAATAAAACAGTAATGACCAATAGACACAAGTGAAAAATAGTCCCTTCTTTTCCTTCTGCAGAAGCAGCCAAAAGAAATAGATGGATAGTAAGTATTAAATTCTTACAGAGGTGGATTGTTCCAGGGCCTAATTTCCCCCACCCCCATTTTAAAAATAAATGTATTACTTTGAGTTGGACAGTAACTCTTTTTGAGCGTTATGGTACCATTTAGAATTCAGATGTGTATTATGATAACCAAGAGTTAGGTCAAAGATGGGTTTTATCAGTCAGTATTGAGCTGTGTCATATCACTAGTTCAAACCAATGTGGCTGTTGATTAGTCTGTTGCATGTTGTTTCCATCCTCAGGTTCAGATAGAATAACTGACCAAGACACAAGTCGACAATTTAAAAGAATAAAAGTGGCACTTAACAACAGTATCTCCAACTCTGACTTCATCCTTCACTGCACCCCAAAGTGCTTGACTCTTTCTTATGAGAGATGCTGTGATCCAAGTCTCCTCACATATCACTACCTTTAATTCTTGCCTTCCACCAGCCGGACACGGTGGCTCAAGCCTTTGGGAGGCCAAGGTGAGAGGATTGCCTGAGCCCGTGGGTTTGAGATCAGCCTGGGCAACATGATGAGACCTCGTCTCTACAATAAATAAAAAAAATTAGCCAGGTGTGGTACCGCGTGCCTGTAGTTCCAGCTACTTGGAAGGCTGAAGCAAAAGGATAGCCAGAGCCCAGCAGGTCAATGCTGAGGTGGCTGTGAGCATCACTTCAGCCTGGGTGACGGAGTGAGACTCTAACTCAAAAAAACAAACAACAAAAGTTCTTGCCTTCCTAGTTTAATCATAGGTTTCTAGCCAATGTCACCTTTTCCATAGCATTCCTTTACATTTCAAGGAAAAACATAGAAATAATCATTTATATCCCAGAGAAAATATTCTAAGATATAGAAATGGGAAGCAAATATAATTTTTCTAGTGTAACCCTCTTAATAAGAAGCCACTGTAGTGTCATGGCAAGAACATGAACTCTGGAGCCAGGCCACCTGGGCTAACATCACAAGGTCACTAGTTACATGACTTTGGGCATGATACATATCCTGTCTGTGCCTCAATTTTCTCATCTGAAAAATTCAGAAACAACCTTTGCTTTACTATTGTTAAAACACTAAAGCTTTTAGGACACTGCTTGACACATATTAGTCACTTTTTTTTTCTTTTTGGGAGGACAAGGTGAGAGGATTGCCTGAGCCCAGGAGTTTGAGACCAGCCTGGGCAACATGGCAAGACCTCAACTCCACAATAAATAAAAAACTTAGCTGGGCATGGTGGCACATACCTGTAGTCCCAGCTACTTGGGAAGCTGAGACAGGAGGATCGCCCAGCTACAGCAGCCCATGAGGTAGAGGCTGCAGTAGCTGTGATTATGCCACTCCACTCCAGCCTGCAATAGAGTAAGACCCTGACTCAGGGGGAAAAAAAGATATGAGGCCTGATGGCCAGATGTCTGATGAGGAACAGTATATTTAAGTTGTCTCAAGACAATGTTCCACAAGTTATTTATTTACTTATTTATTTATTTTTTGAGTTGGAGTCTCACTCTTGAGGCCACCACAGCCTCGAACCACTGGGCCTAGGCCATCCATCTGCCTTGGCCCTCCAAATAACTGGAACCACAGACGCACACCACCACGCCTGGTCAGGTTTTGTGATTCGTTGCAAAGACCAGGTCTCACCAAGTTGCCCAAGATAGGTCTCGAACCCCCGGGCTCAGGCAATCCTCCTGCCTGGGCCTCCCAGAGTGCTGGGCCAAGCCTCCGTGCACAGCCACAAGTTATTTACAAAGAAAAAAAAGGTAACTTTGCAGCAAAGAAATCTGAGAATGGCACCTCAATCAAATGGTCAAAGTTAACATCACCATGATTGGGACAAACTCACAGTTTATCAGAATACTACATGTTGAGAAGAAAACATCACTTCTGTTATATTCCTGCTAAAAATGCGTAACTGGAATCTAATCATGAAGAGACATCAGAAAAACCCAGTTTAGGGATATTCTACAAAACAACCAGCCTGTATGCTTCAAAAATGCCAAGGTCAAGAAAAACAAAGTCTGAGGAACTGTTCCAGATTAAAGGAGATTAAAGACACAGGACAGTGTAACATAATTTATGATCTTGGATTAGATCCTGGAAAAGTATATCTCTCAGGGGCATTATTGGGACAATTGATGAAATTTAAACATGGGTTATACATTAGGTAATTGAAATGCATTAATGTTAATTTCCTGAATTTTGTAAGTGCCCTGTGGTTATGTAAGAGAAGGTCTTGCTCTGTATGGAAAAAATAGAGAGAAGGGATGAGAGAATTACATAGGGCAAAATGTGAATACCCTTTGGGTTCGAAATCTTTGGTACTGTGCTTAGAACTATTCTGTAAGTCTAAGATTATATTAAAATAAATTAAAAGTTCAGCCAGGTGCTGTGGCTCATGCCTGTAATCCCAGCACTTTGGGAGGTCAAGGTGAGTGGGTTGCCTGAGCCTGTGGGCTCGAGACCCACCCGGGCAACTTGGTGAGACCTCGTCTCTACAATAAATCAAAAATTAGCTGGGTGTGGTAGCGCATACCTGTAGTTCCGGCTACTTGGAAGGCTGAGGCAAAAGGATCACCTGAGCTCAGCAGGTTGAGGCTGCAGTGGCCGGGAGCATGCCACTGCACTCCAGTCTGGGCGACAGAGTGAGACTCCAACTCAAAAAAAAAAAAAAAAAAATCCAAACAAACAATATAAAATACAAAGTCATTTTTAAAAAAGATACTAGATCAGGTGGCGTCACAGCTGAATTCTATCTAATCATTAAAATTCAAGTCTATCTAAGGCTATTTTAGATTAATCATTTAATAAATATTTATCAATTATTGTTTTACACTCTTTAAAAGTGTCAGCTTGTTACCAACTTTGTATGCTATCATTTTTAATGCCCTTCTTTAATTTCAAACATAATAATTAGTCATCAATAATGATAAGCATGCAAATAATGAGAATGAATTCACAAAATATCTAAAAGAGGATTTTTGATCCAGAGTATCTTGAACGCCTTGGAAAGATAGTGTCAGAGGATCTCATCCCTCCTGACAGAGACAAAAATTCAATGTTTATGAAGAAAAAAACACCAGCTCTCAAAAGCCAATTTAATTCACATTGTAATTAATTCAAACAACTTTATTGTATAATAGAGTTTCCCCCAATATGTTCATTTCAGTGACTACAGGAAAATGTAATTTGTCATAACGTAATACCTATTATTTTCATTTATTTTCATAACAAGATAGGAAATCAATTAATCCAAATAATTCAGTAACAAATTTATTACAATAAAAAAATGGGCATTAGTGTTAGTCTAGCATCATCAGATATCTTTTTTATTTGACAATGCCAGAAGGGAGTAAAAATGGACTAGATCATTGAGTCCAAGGTTAGAGATTACGGTCAGGGTGCCACTTTGATGGAATTTCTTATTATAAATGAAAAAGAATATAGGATTTTTAACACAGAGGAATAGCCACTCTGATACTTAGGCCCAAAAGGCTAAAGAGAAATATTTTCAATATTAATCCAACATGGTGACCTCATTATGCCTTAGTCAGTGTAATCCTTAGCCATTAGCTGAGATATAGATTTTTGTACATGAAGGTATTGTTCTCTCTGTAAAAGAAATGCCTGTGGAAACATTTCAAATAATTTATTATAAAAGCTTTCTGGTGAAGCTCTGGAGTAGTGCTAAGAATGTGGAGGTAGAGAGAGTGCTATTTTTAAGACTCTAAAATGACTTTCTGATGCTGAGTATAAAATAGCCTGGTTTGAACTTTGGATTTCCAGAAGGATTTCTTGTGGAAACAGGATGAACCCCTCTCTTAAGGAACTCCATATTTAAATCAAAAGATCAATGTCATTTTGGGGTGAGGTCAAGGTAATGTGAAAAGTAACAATATAACAGTATGTGTGTAGTAGGTATGTACAGGCATATGTATATTTATATATGTATATTTATATTGATGGATACTTGTACATATATATTATGTATATATGTGTGTACAGTATATGTGAATATGCATATATATGTATGACTGTATATGTATGTATGGAAGTATATATGAATATTCATGTGTATATGAATGGCTATTTATATTATGCCACGTGTGTATGTTTATATATGTATGCATGTGTGGCAGTATGCATGTGTGCCAGACCCACCTTTTATGACCCAGGCACACATTTTGCCTGCTTTCCAAGAGAATGGTGGCAAACAGCTCACAACTCAGATCTCTCTAGCAACCACCCATAGGAAAAGAGAGACGGCTTCGTATGTGTAGGTACAAAAGCCAGACCCTTTTGCCTCAATGTAGAACAACTTGAAAAGACTATTCCAGCTCCAGAGTGCCCTGTGCTATGAGCTGAAGTCTTTGTTATGTTTGCAATGCTTTCCTCATTCCCTCATGGGGGTTTTTCTGTAGAGTATGCCACTGTAAACTTCCTAAATACAAATCTCCATCTCGGAGTCTGTTTCCCAGGAAACTCAAGCTAAGACATTAAGCATTTATAATTTAGTATCACTTTTAGCAAAAAGGTTAGTTTACTGATTTATAAATGTTGAAGGGAGATGAAGGTTGGATGGATTCCCAAATTTAGTCAAACTACCCATTAACATATACCCACTGGTATATAGAACTAAAGGTGGTGGTTTATTATTTTGCTAGCCTGACACCATTTGTGTCTTCTCTCATTCTCAGATTCCCAAACAATTGTCTGAGTCATTACAAAAGAAAAGACTTTTGATCCATTTATGGCCATCACCCCTCTAACCACCTAGACTGCTACCACCATTCCCTTTCAAAGACATTTTCAAAGCATTGGTTTGAAAATGTCTCACTGATTCTGTGAGAGTGTAAATCAGGACCAGACAGATAATGTTGTGAGGAAGGAGAGACAAAACAATATATCTTTCCAACAAAATGATAGACAATATGTGGTACCTTAGATAAGCAGTAGATGTCAGAGAAATTCAGCAAGATGACATTAGGACATGTCAACCACTGAATCTAATTGAGAGCAATCATAACTTAGAGATCAAAGCATATAAACAGTTAGCATCAAAGAGATCTAGAAGAAATGCAGTCGTGGAACTGAGATTCAGAGCTAGGTATACACGGGAAAGGCCTGGGATCAAGTTTGGTGGAAACAGACATACCTAAAAAGTAGCCACTATTTAATGCTCCCCCAACTTCCTCAGTGTTTCCCATTCTTTCTTCAATGTGTTTTCATCAGAGTAATAAACTCCTTTTTAAAAATACTGACAATTTATAATTTTTGGAGAACAGTTTTACAAGGATAAACCTGCTTCCACTGCTACCAGTCCAACTTCTCAGAGACTAGAACTTGGGCAGAGGCTAGCAGCTTGATCTCAAGCAACTCAGGTACAAATATAGACAGCAAGATTTAAAACGTCCCTCATCATGCTCACCTGTCTAAAAACTAGATTGTTTGGTTGATTTCAGAGCGTAGGGTGAGGCTGAACCTCCAGATAGGGATCAGGAAATCCCAGCAATGAAGACAGGAAGCATGTGAGGAGAGGGAGCCAGGAAGAGCGCTGGAGTAGAACAGAAGCAAGACCTGGAATAGTACCCAATTATCAAGTGTTACAGGTGCTATGTCTGCATATTTGTGCTTCCCCCCAAATTCATATGTTGATATTAGGAGGTAGAGCCTTTAGAAGTGATTAGGGATGGAATTAGTGCCCTTACAGAACAAGTCCAGAGAGCTGCCTTTCCCACCATATGAGGACACTGTGAAATGATGCGGTCTATGAGCCAGACAGAGGACCCGCATCATATACCTGCTGGTGCTTTCATCTTGAACTTCCCAGCCTTCCGAACGGTGAGAAATACATTTCTTTGTTCCCAAGGCATCCAGTCTATAGTGTTTTCTTATAGCAGCCCAAACAGGCTAAAATAAAGCAGAGTGGCTATTTCAGAAAGGGAAGAAAGCCATTATTACAAAAGAACTTTGAAAAATCTTCTGGAAGAAAGATACTATAGGTACAGAAGGAAATGAGAATGTATACATTTCATTTATTGCTTGTGAAAAATAACTTTTCCCAAAAGGAAGCAAAGAAGGCATATTCTCTTATATGTAAACTCCTGATGGCTTTCACTAAAGATTTAGAGCATGTTCTCTACACCTCTTCACCAGCCTAAGAATATTTAAGCTTATTAGGTTTTCCCCAGTGGTTCTGATTAAAACAAAAATTTTATCACACCTAATCTACATTGCTCTAAATATATCTAAGGAGATTAACTCAGATAATGATGATGGTGTCTTATATGTGTTTTATACTTGACAAAACCTGAGCATTCATTACCTCACTTGAAGAATGTTATGTAATATTATCATTATTTAGTAGGTGTGAAAATTGAAGCTATAAGTGAAAAGAGGCATCTTGCCAGAAGGTAACAATAGAAACAGAAATCTCTAGACTCCTAGAATAATTCTCATCATACCATTCTATAGTACATCTTTAAACCTTTAACACCAAGACAGAGTCAGTCAGATATCTCATGAATGCTCAATAAAAGGAGTAGTGGGAAACTGCCAGGGGAGGGGTATGGGATTGGCAGTTGAGGAAAACTGCCAGGGGAGGGAGGGGCACACCTCATCAACAAGGGTACCTGCATAATGAACATTTGTAGACCTAATCCTGAATTGTACCCCACATCTTTAAAATAAATAAATAAATAAATAAAGACGCATTCTGTGATTAGCATTGTTTACCTGTGACATGACATTTTCTGCCACCTAGTGGTTACCTTTTGGGGCTCAAGTTCCAGCTGTAAAATAAAGAGATTGAAATAGATTTTCTAAGAGTTTTTCAAGGTATAAAAGCTTACAGGTGTCTTCTCTAGCAAATAAATGCTACACAAGCCTTCACCATCTGGTAGCCTGTAGAGGTGTGGAGGTGTGTGTGTATGCATGTGTGTGTTGGCACAAAAGATTTTCCATACTGATTACATTCAAAAGGTAGCTATTCAGATGCAGTTTTCATATTTTGAGAGCAGCATGAGCTCTGAGAAGTTACACGATGTTTATGTTGAGTTAGTTTAACAGGAGGAATCTCTGCTGTTCATTAAGGGATATCTGCTAGTTCGAAACTTGCCTATATTTCTTACATCCGCAGATATTTTTCCTTTCTATGAATCTTCTCATGTATACTTAGGAGTACAACTAGTTAACTGATGATCTCCTAGTCCTGGTTAATTAAGGTATAACTTATATGACTTTTAGTAATCAGTTACCCACTTTACCCACTGACTCTGTGTGACACAGAGGTTAAGGAAACTTATTAAGGTATATCTAGATTTGCATTTACAAATCCAACTGTGCTATAAATGTGATTACTCTGAATTATAATGTATATATGTATATCCATATAAATATGTTAAATGTAAAACGCTCGGTCCATGCGGCTTTTCAATTTACAACTTTCTTTCACGTACACCCACAGAACATTTTGTGCCATATTTATGTGACCTTTGAATCATCACTACTTATTTCTTTGCCTGGGTTATTGAGTGGCTCTGTCATGAATTCTTTCCTCTGGTATACTACGAACACAGCCCACAAATTTTAGAAATACGTCTATCTCCCAAAAGATCTAACTTGGTGTTTCACAAAATCTAAAAATGGAGGTTAATAAATGACCTCAGTTATGTGAAGTATCTAAAACTCCAAAGTAATTTAGCTGTATATGCAAACTACACCATTTGTCTTCACTAAAAAGCAGATGTACAGTTGGAATCATGGGACTGAATCTCTTTATCTGTAGGGTGGCCTGCTTGAAATCATGAGATTTTAGCTTTGGAAAAGAGTTCAGAAAACTAATGAAAATATAGATTAGGAGGAACTAGGCTTTTTCTGTTAAATTGTTGCTGTTTGTTTTCTTACTTTTTCTTTTTCTTTCTTTCTTTCTTTCTTTTTTTTTTTTTTTTTTTTTTTGGAGTCTGTATCCCTCCCTGTCTCCCAGGCTGGAGTGCAGTGGAATGATCACAGCTCACCACAGCCTCCACCTCCTGGGCTCACATGATACTTCCACCTAGCCTCCTGAGTAGCTGGGACTACAGGCATGAGCCGCCAAGCCTGGCTAATTTTTTTTATTTTTTTGGTAGAGAGTAGGTATCGCTATGTTACCTAGGTTGGTCTCGAACTCCTGGGCCCAGCAATCCTTCTTCTCCAGTTTACCAAAGTACTGGGATTACAAGCATGAGTCACCATGCTGTTTGTTTCTTTTGATGAAAGTGTGTTCATTACAATAAATTACTTACTACAGTAAAGGGTGAAAATGTTTAACACAAGGTGATGGTCC
>CAUYQG010098118.1:0-12103 GCA_963574415.1 Tarsius wallacei
CTATAAGGCTACAGTAATCAAAACAGCCTGGTATTGGTACAAGAACAGGCATATAGACCAATGGAACAGGATAGAGATTAGAGAAGCAAAGTCTCAATTTCTCAACCAACTCATCTTTGACAAAGCCTCCAACAACAACCACTGGGGGGAGGAGAACCTATTCAGGAAATGGTGCTAGGAAAACTGGCTGATCACGTGCAGAAGATTGAAGCAGGATCCCTACTTATCACCATTACACAAAAATTAACCCTAAATGAATCAAAGACCTAAACGTAAAACCTCAAACTTATAAGAATCTTAGAAAATGCAGGAGACATCCTTATGGAAATTGGAACTGGCAACCAATTCCTTATCAAAGCCCTAAGTGCCCATACCATAAGAAATTATTTAATTCATTTATTTTAGGCACAGATTCAGATGCTAGAGATACAAGAGAGACAAGGGCTCACTCAGTGAAACTTTTATTCTAAAGGGAAAGAAATATGGATAATAAATAAGAAAAAAAGAAAAAAAAGAATGTGTACAATCTATTAGTTTGCTAGGACTGCCATAACAAAATACCACAGATGGGTGACTTCAACGACAGCAATGTATTTCTCATGTTTATGGAGTCTAGGAGTCCAAGATCAAGCTGTTGGCAGGTTTGGTTTTTCCTGAGGCCTCTCCCTCAGTTTTGAGATGGCCTCCTTCTCTCTGTGTCCTCATGTGGCCTTTCTTCCGTGACCTACATCCTTGGTGCTTCTTTGTGTGTCCAAATTTCCTCTTTTTATAAGGCCACCCATCAGATTGGATTAGGGCCCACCCTAACGGCCTTATTTAAACTTAGTCACCCCTTTAATGATCCTATTTCCAGTACAGTCACATTTGAGGAACGGGGTCAACATATGAATTTTGGGTGAACACAATTAAGCCTATAACATGATCCTAAATTACCTGAAAAGTAACCTATTTGGTATCAAATAGGTAATGTGGAGCTTAGGGTTTGGGAGCCTGGGGGATCCTGATAAAATAGTGGCATCAAGCTGAAATTATACAGGCTGAAGCCACATTTGGAGGAGGAAGAACATGTCAGAAAGTCCTGGAGTTTGGGCAGTGATGTGGATTTTTCAAGTCAGCCCGGGCTTCAAGAATGTCAGCTCAATGGGTCAGCCAGCCAAGCCCCAGAGAGGGTCATTGAGGGGCTGATAAGCCTAGCCCCACAAGTGTCAGCTCTAATGGGCTGGCAAGCCAAGCCCTGAGTGCTGTGATTTGGGGGGCGGGGGCTGGCAAGCCTAGCCCTCAGGGTGTTGACTCTAACAGGCTGGCAAGCCAAACCCTGGGAGTGTTGCTGGTTTGGTGGGCTGGCAAGCCTGGCCCCCCAGGTGCCTCAGCTTCGGAGTCTCGCCTTCCTCCTGCAGCTCTCTTGGTTCAGCTGGCTCTGACGGCTGGCAAACCAGCCTCTGGGGTGCATGACTTTTCGACTCCGATGATCTTCTGCTGCTCTTCAGGTTGCAGCTCTTCAGGGTCAAGGTTCTTGTCTCATGTCCAGGAAGAATGTGGGACATGGACAGCTGGAAGGTGAGAAAGCAGGATTTATTGAGGACAGAAAAGCTCCCACAGTGGGAGGGGGGCCCAAAGGGGTTGCCCATCTGTGCCGAAAACCTGGTGCTTATGTAGCCCTAAGTCCAAGGTGATTGGCTAGCATTAGCTGAGTTGCTGCTGTTCTGATTGGTTGCGTTTCAATCCCAGCAGGGAGTACCTTTGCTCTAGCTTGAGAGGCTTGCAGGGAGTTCGCTACATGGTTACCAGAGGAACCCCCGCCTGTCTGTCTGCCTAACCTTTCTCTAGCTATCTCCTGTCTCACAGAGACCCACCCGTTACTGGATTTCACTGAGGCGAGAGGACATACTTGGCACAATTTGAGTCTTTTCAGATTTATTGCAACTTGTCTGGCCTGGGCTCCAGTCTATCTTGGCAAAGGTACACCTGGAAGGAGAATGCATTCTGCTGCTCCTGGATGAAATGTTCTAGAAATGTCTGTTCGCTCACGTGGTGCTGTTGCTCCATGAATTACTGAGAGAGGTGATGACATTTCAGCGATTGCTGTTGACTTGTTTTCTTCTCCTGGAAGCTATACGCATTTGTGCAGTCTGGATTTTGGAGCCGTTAGCTGCATGAACACTCAGAACTGCCGTGACCTCTTAATGAATTGACAGTGTTATCATCAGGAAAGGATTTTTCCTTGCTGATACCTTTGCTCTGACATCTACTTCAGCTGAGAGTCACGTAGAAATGTCAGCTTTCTTTTGCTCAGTGTTATCGTGGCATATCTTTTCCTCTCCTTTAACTCTCAAGCTGTGTGTATGTTTGAAGTGCTTTTCTTTGAAACAATACAGAGCTAGGTCCTGCTTTTCCATCCAATCTGACCATTTCTGCCTTTTAATGCAGGTGTTAAGATAATTCACATCTAATGTGATTGTTTATACTTTAGGTGTAAATCTATCTTTTTTATTTGATTTTATTTGTGTCACCTATTCATTTTGCTTTCCACGCTTCCTTTTGAATTAATTGAATACTTTTATGGTTCCATTATATCTCCTTTGTGAATTATTGACTGTAACTCCTTATATTGTTATTTCATTATTGTTGTATGTTTTCTTGGAACATACCTCTAAGGTATCACAGTCTCACTTCAAGGGATACTATACCTCTTCAACTTCCTCACATTTTTTCTACATTTCATTTCTGTATATGCCATAAACCATAGTCTACATTGTTGTTATTTGTGTTTAGGCAGTCAATATCTTTTATGAGATGTAAATACAAAAAAAGTTTTTGTTTTGTTGAGTTGGAGTCTCACTCTGTCACCCATGCTGGAGTGCAGGGGCACGCTCACAGCCACCACAGCCTCAACCTGCTGGGCTCAGGTGATCTTTCCACCTGAGCCTTCCAAGTAGCTGGAACTACAGGCATGGGCCACCATGCCCTGCTATTGTAAAAATAAGGTCATGTCAAGTTGCCCAGGCTGGTCTCGAACCCCTGAGCTCAGGCAATCCTCTTGCTTCTACCTCCCAAAACATTGGGATTACAGGCCTGAGCCGCTGAGCCTGGCTAAAGTTTTATATATAAAAACATATATACATATAAGTGTGTGTGTGTGTGTGTGTATATGTATATAAAAACATATATACATATAAATGTGTGTGTGTGCACGTGCGTGTGTGTGTCTATCATTTTCCTACCACATCAAGGACTTTCTAGTCCTTGTAGAAAGAGCATACTGATCATTGTTTCAGCATTTGTATATATGAAAATGTCTTTATTTTGCCATCCTTGAAAGATACTTTTGCTGGGTATAGGGTTACAGGTTTTCCATTGTTTTCTTTCAAGTTGTTGCTTTCAGGTGTTGTACCATAATCTTCTCATTTGTATTTTTTCTGACAAGAAATCTGCTAAGATCCTTATATTTGTTCCTCTGTATATAGTATGTCTCTTATTTTTCTGACTCCTTTGATTATTTTTCTCTTTTTACTGGTTTTGAAAAATGTACTTATGAAGCACCTTGGTATAATTTTCTTCTTTTTTTCCTTCTTTTGTGCTTGGGATTTGTTGAGTTTCTTGGAACTGTGGGTTGGTTTATAATTTTCATCAAACATGGAAAACCTTTGGGCATTGTTCCTTCACATATCTCTTCTCTCTCACCTCTCCAGAAAATCTAAAATTCTCTTTTTTCTCTGCTTCATTTTTTTAAAGTTCATTTTCAAGTTAATGAATGTTTTCTTCTGCAATGTTTAATCTACATTTAATTCCATCCAGTGTATTTTTTTATTTCTCATTTTGCAATCTTTATCGTTAGAAAATTGATTTGGGTTTTTTAAGTCTCTTCCATGTCTCTACTTAACTTTTTGAACATATAGTTGAATAGTTACATATATATATATAGTTATATAGTTGAATGCCACTGTATAAACTAAAAATTTTCCTGTCTGCTAATTTTAATATCTGTCTGAGTTGGTTTTGATTATTGATTTCCTTACAGTAAGTTACATTTTTTGGTTTCTTTGCACTCCTAGTAATTGTTAATATTTATTTATTGGATGCCAAACATTGTAAGTTTTACCTGTTGGGTATTGGATAATTCTGTATTCCTATGAATATAATTAACTTCATTTCAGAATGCCTTTAAGTGACTTTGAAACTGTTTAATTATTTGGGACCTTAAGTTTTTTTAGTGGAACTACAGCAATGTTCAATCTGAGCATAATTATTCTCTACTACTGAGACAAGACGCTTTTGTGTACTCTACACAATACCTCATGAATCATTAGGTTTCCAGCTGCTGGGGGAAACAGATGTCATTCCAGTCCTCTGTGAAAGCTTGCCATTATTTTTTTTTTTAATGATTGGGTAGTTCACTCCCTGGCCTTATGCAGTTTCCTCACACACAAGGTCGTAGTCAGCTGAATACCTCAGGAAACTACTGGCAGATCTCATGGGATCTCTCTCTGTGCATGTCTCTCCTTGGTTCTCTCTCCCATGAACTCCAGCTGTCTGGGCTTTCCTGGACTTTTGCTCAATCTCTTCAGTGCACGGAGTTTGCTGGGCTCCGGTCAGTCCCCTACCTGGCATGGCCACCTGGGAACTATTTTAAGGGTGAGGCAATTGTGGGATTCCCTGATCTGTCTCCCATCTCTCAGAGACCCAGCTTAGCCATAAGGAGAAGCTAGCTTATCTCATTTCATTGATTCCTCATGATGTTGAGAATCTTGTCATTTATTTATTTACCTTCTTATTTTTTGTATAAAATTTATTTTATATTTTATATAAATTTTATATAAAATTGATTTATTTACCTTCTTATTTTTATATAAAATGCCTGTTCATACTTTTGCCCATTTATAATTAGGTTTTAACTTTTTTTCTTGTATGTGATGGATATTAATTTCTTTCACTTCTGTGTATTTTAAAACACTATTTCCAGTTTGTAGCTTTCTTTATATTGTTATTTCCTTATATTATTGCTTAATATGTTATCATTTAATGAAGATATTTTCTTACTTTTGATGAAGTCAAGTTTATCAAATTTTACTTTTTATAGTTTTACCTTCTTGATTCTTTCTTAAACATTATAGACATCATTTTAAAGTCTCCTAAGATTTGTATAGTATTTATTTTAAATTTAAGTCTTTTATCCTTCAGGAATGAATCATTTTTTTCAAAATTTAATGAATAGTCAATATTTTCTCACTAATTTACAATGCACTATCTTTCATACACATGTGCATTTAATTCTGGGCCCTTTTTGGTTTCCGTGGTCTATTTTTATGTCTATGTTTTTTCCTAATATTTCCTCTGTTTTAATATGAAAAAGTAATGAGGTTCAGAAAACTGCAGAGAATAATTTTCATAACCTACCTAAGCTCCTTGCTGTTTCAGCCTATTTTCTGCAAACCAATCTCATGACTACTACAGCCATGCTACCTTTGTAAGTGAAACTTTCGCTTCAGCCTTTCAACCATGGCCTCTTTGGATTTGACTTATGCTTCTCTCAGGTGTTTTCTGTGAAGGCTTTCAAAGACCACTGCATGGTAACAAGGAGCGTGGACAAACCAATCTGTGTATCTTCCAGTGTTAATCTCCTTACTCCCTGCAGATTGCCCCTAGAAATATGAGTTGTGCCAGGCATGTGTGTTTCATGCATCCCAGAAACTTAGCAGGAACGTGTCTCACATGACCTTAGAAAGAAGACATGGTTGATCTAATCAACAGTTTTGCTTTGCTCCCACTCACTCCTGGACAGTAGCACTATCTTGACATAAAGGGAGCCACGACTGTCTCGTTCACATTTGTCTAACGGGGTGGAGAAAGCATGTCAGCCCCAAACCTGATCTTCTTCCCCTCGCCTCTTCATAGACATTGTTCCACATGTTCTCCAGCACAGCTAATGCGTTTGTTTCAAACGTCTCTATTGTGCGAACAAAATGCCACAGGGAATATGATTATCTTTCCCCCTTGGTAACTAGAGAGCATCAATTTCTCTTATATGTTTGTAATGCCCTTCATTTCTTTAAATCAAAATTACAGATGCTCTCTCTCCACTCAAAATTGCACAAGCTGTATAGCTGGATTTCTTTGTTTTCACCGTATTTTGTGCTCCCTGATGGAATCACAGTGACATTCTCTATAGCTACCTCCCTTTCTCCCCAGATCTGAGGGTCACTTGGTTGTTGCCTGCCTTGGTCCATGGGAAAATCATTTGATCCTCACAACACCTTTTGGACAGAGGTATAAAAAAATCCCATTTTACAGACGAGAAACCTGAAACCCAAAGAGGTTAAATGATTTTTCCAGGATAATCTCAAGTATCTGTAGCCTCAGAACAGGTGTCCTGCTCTCCGAACTTCTAAAGTATATGCATCTGTACTGTTCTCATTTATTCCACACAGTGATTCCAAGTAGCATCCTACTGACCTGTGCATCCAATGGCTCCTAATTTAGTCCCTATCATTAAGATGCTTTGGGTAAATCTGGTATATAAAATTATAATTGAACTCTTAGCCACGGCTTTAATGGACTAAGAAGTTCCATTCATGTTCTACAACTAAGTGATTAAATAATCAATTTTCAAATATTTCCTTAATGATGTCATGAGTTTCAATAAACCAACTGCTGTAATTAAATTAAGAAGAATGAAATAAACATTTGGCAGTTGCATAGGTTGAAGCCTTCTGAGACAGTCAATCCACCCTAGGTATAAGTCAAGCACTTTGAAAGGCATGTCAGTGAGTGAAAAAATGCTTGAATACAGAAGAAAACAATATATCAAAATCTACCCTGAACCAAGCGCCGTAGTAGATGAACACACGTGTGAACAATTTAAGCCTCACAAGAACACTCTGAGAGAGACAGGAATTACTACATTTTTTTAAACAAATATGCAAACTCTGGCTCCAAAAGTTCAAGTGTCTGTCCCTAAATAGCACAGCTATTAACTGGCAAGCAGGAGTGTGAGCCCAGGTCTTCTGACTCCGTGCCCACACCATTCCCACCATAGCACCACCTCCCTCCAGGTCCGGGGCCAGCCGTCTGAGTTCTAACCCCAGCCCTCCCACTTGCTAGCTGTCCAGCGACGATGTGCCATTGAATATTCCTGCCTCGGTTTTCTCATTTTTGAAGTGAAAAATAGTAATACCTGTGTTATAGAGTTATCGTGAGGATTAAATAAATTAGTATACGTGTGTCTCCAGAAAATAGCTTGTCCATTGTAAGTGCCCCCAAAGATTGGCTGTTATTCTTCTTAGTACCACCATGAGTGTATTGGGCTATCTGGGTCGTCCTCCAAACCCTTTCTTATCCTCACAAAAATCATCTAAGCTACTAGTAGTAGTAATCACAATAATAATAGCCAGTCCAGAAATGGAGACGCAAAGGCTCAGCTCAGAAGATTAAGTGACTTGCCCAAACAATTTTCTCCAGAAAGTGGAAGAGCAGGGCCACAACCTTATTGTTTTAGGCTTCCTATTCTGTTCCAGGACAACACAAAGCATTAACTTAATGATATCATGGGTTTTTTTCCTTAATTCCTCCCTTTCATTCCACATTCTGCAGTGTTAAATCCATTTAATCAGTCTTCACAAGTAGATTGGAGAATACTCACCAGAAGATAAAACCTTCCTGTTGGGAGTATGAGTTTTATGTAATAAGAGAAATTTTGTGCTGCCTTCTCTTGGACTGTGATTTTTTAAGGCCAGTGGGGTTTTCACCTGTTTTATCTTTCGCCTAAAATATTGAATGACCCACTACAGAGTTTTATCAATTACATTTTTAGCTGTTGTATCCAAATACTTCGCCTTAGTTCTAGCTCTCACTCTTAGCAAACTGCCTTTCATCAGACAGGTCAGTTCATGGGCCTGTTAGCTCTTCCCCTGAACTCCGCAGTTACCTTTCAACTTTCCTTTTCTCCGATCACCGCTGTCCTTACTAATACTACTGAAAGTGTATTCTCTTACCCTCTTGGTCACTTTTAATTTTCTCAACTAGAGAATAAGATTTTTAAGAACACAAATCTATTTTATAGTCTGATTTCCTCAGTGCATGTGATTTACTAGTGAGCATATGCAACATGTAAATGATGGATGGATGGATGGATGGATGAGTGGCACTTGTATTGACTTCAGTAGTGGTAGCTTTCTGAATGCTGAATAGGGAAACGTTTTTTCAGTTTGTCGGGGGGGTCAAAGAAGGTGCTCAGCATGACAGACCAAAGTTGTCCAGTATTCAACAAATGAACTATATGACTGACATTGAAGAAGTAATTAACCTGATCATAGGAAATGAAACCAAGGACAACTGAATTTGAGGGATAACAAAGAACAAGGCAGCAGTGGGAGACTGCCAGGGGAGGGCGGGGGCGGGATTGGCAGGAGTGGAGGGGGGCACACCTCATCCACAAGGGCACTTGCATAATGAACATTTGTGTGCCTGACCCTGAATTGTACCCCACATTTTCGAAATTAAAAATTAAAAAATATATGTGTATTAGAAATATAAGACATAGACTTGAAAAAATAATAAATAAATGGCAAGGAAGTGCTCTAGCCTGAACCAGCGTTCTAGCCTGAACCACCATCTCCCACATGAAACGGAGGGAAGGGCGCCTATAGGGAAAGGTCAGTCCCAAGAAGACAGCAGAGTGACAAGCTTTGGGCTTGGGGGCTTCCCCCTTGCCCTGTGCCTACTTGGCGGGAAATTTTAAACTCGTTTGCGCTTGGTCTCATCCTGGAAGCTTCCAGGTTTTTCTAGTTTTTCAAATTTTCTGAGTCCACTTCTCTGCAGGCCTTCCCGTCCCATCACTGGTGTTGCTTTAGGACAGGCATCCGCGCTGCAGTTGCTGTGCACCCTCTGCCGTGTTTCTGTCTCCCTTACCGCGCTGTCTTCTGTCTTGGGTTAAGTATGGTCCACTTGCTTTTGGACTGGCTCATTGTATGTTCCCTTGCATTTTCCTTATTTTTCCTGTTGTCCAGGCAGCTCAGGCGGCCGAAGCCCTCAAGCCTCTCTGTCTCATCTTTTACACCAGATCAGAATCCCCTTTGTTGTTCTTCCAAGGATTGTAAGGAAACAAAATAAGACAGTGTTAAATGGGATGCTTCGATTTTCTGTGTCTTTATCATACACGACACAGCATCTGACTGGTTTCCTATTGATCCTTTTACCTAATTTCATAAGTAGTGAGTGCCTTACTCTAAAGAGGACAGCTACCGATCCTTCCATTTTATGGGAGTGTTTATCCTCAGGGCCAGCAGGCGGGCCTGGAGAACACCGTCATTACTTGAATCCGCAGTGTCGCTGTTAAATGAAAATGTTTGGCTTCTGGTTTTGTTTTCAGTTTAGTTCAGGCACGGCACGGCCTTCTCCACCAGGCCTGTGGCATGAGCTTAGCACCTAAAACAGGAAGCATTGACACACACTAACACAGAGAAAACGTCAAACCTAGACAAAAATGTGAAATTAGCCCCTGAATCCCACAGGGTGGCTGACGTTCATGGGAGGTGCAGATGGCCAGGCTGGATTTGGACAAAAAGTAATGAGGAAGCTCCACGTGTCCAAGGTGGAAGCCCTGACTCTGTTCCGATCTTCCAAGGAACCTTCTTGGAAAAGGGGGAAGTACTTGTGTCAGGGCGATAAGGGGAAAAACCACTCCAGAAAATTTCAGCAATCCAGATCTTGCACAATTGCAAGTTTCACTAGCTTAATATGCCCCCGTGGGGTGTCTAACTTTATAGTTATGAGCAAGTTGTGGAAAGATCCTAGTTCAAGAATTTTTCAGCAGGCCTTGATTAAAGATCAAACTGAAAATTATTTGAATTTTGGGGGTTTCAATGTTCATCGGGACCAAGATGTCGAATGGTCACACCACTGGCTTGCGAATTGACTTTCAACATAAAATCAAATGACTATTTATTTCCACAGTATCAGGAGATAATTCAGAATAACAGAGTAAACGCAAGTTACTTAATATCTCTGAGCTCAGTTCCCTCATCTGTGCAACATAGAGAACAATATCTTACAATCAGTGTCGATTCTGAAAATGAAGGGAAAGGATCAGTATAAGTTATTTAGCGTTAGAAGCATCAGCATTCCAAGAAATGTTAAGATTTCTTTGGATTATTTCCACATCGATAGTTTGTCACAGAAAAAAAAGACACGCCTTGCTATGTCATGGGAATAGATACAGGTGATTGCCTTTGCTCCCATGTGAGCATGCATAAGCAAAGAGGAATACTTGGTAGGAAGGCTGGAAGGTGAGAGTTCAGGGAGATAACATGAGGAAACGGCTTAGGACGACAGTGCTAGCCATGATTATTTATTATTAAAGGCGCCCTCCAAAAATAATAGCATGTGAAACAATGAGTTTTCTGCATCAACTTTCCTCTCAGCAGTTTGCTCTTTCTTCTGAAGGATCAGCCACACAGATGCTTCCTTTGGAGCTTATAAAGCTTGTGCTATAAAACAGGGCATGTGAAGAAAAAAACTGACAACCACAGACAGGAATATTGCTTTCCCCAAAAATATTTTCTTAGACAATGCAACTTGTTGGAGGAAAAAGATTTTGCTAGAAATATTCTTTGTCTATCTTCCCACTCCCAAATGACCTATGGCATTCTTCTCTAACTGCATAATAAAAGTCAATCCGGGGTGTGGGCGTTATTAACAACCCAATGGCAGAGGAAACGTCTGCACAGATGCGAAAGCTGACAGCTGGTCTACCTGACCACGGTACTTAGGGAAGTCATTCAGATGCCACCACCAGGAGAGCTGCAATCCCGGCCTACCCTTGAGCAGGAAAGAGAGCACAATCACAAAGCACACCTGCAGAGTGCGAGCCACTCAGTTCTCTTGGCCTGGCAAAGGCTGGGGTGAGTGGAAGCGCAGGAGTCTTTGTTGCTGGGTCTCAGCAGCCAGGCCACACCTCAAAGCATGCTTGAGATTCCCTGCATCCTTGCGGCTCACGTGTTTTTCTTGGGGACCCCACGTCATGATTTCAAAATCTCACTTCCTAGTGTTCCCTCTCTTGGACTTGGGAACGTCCATTAGGGAGATTTTACAATTAATATTTGATTCACAGCTTACCTTAGGCCAGAGTTTTGCATGACCTTGATTAACTGACGTTAGACGTTTAACATTTTTTTAGGAAACCAAGACAGAGCCGCCTCTAAGACAGGCTACAAATAAATTAGTCTGTAGAAAACCAAGAATTCAATTTGAAAATAAAAATCCATAGCTGGTGTCGTTATTGTGGCACTGAAATTATGCCACGATTCGTGTACGTGTGTGTGGCTCTGGCTCCAAAAAGCAATCTCTGAAGTCAGGCGCTGCATGTTTTAAAGAGGGTACCAAAGACAGAGGGCTGTAGAAAAGGCTGTGGAGTATTAGAGGCGTGAGACATAATATGAGGTTTAAAATCAGGATGACTGGCCCACGGTCCCCCAGCTGGTCAGCAGCCACATTCAGTTTGGGTTCAGCCCGTCTCCAGAGCCCAGGCCCTCTCAGACCATCGGTGGCTGCAAGCTCAAATGCTTGTCAGCTGTGTATGCTCGAGCAGTACGACCGCCTGACTCACCAGGAAATGTGAGAGCATCTGTGCCCGAAGGTCAGGGCTGAAGTTCTGCTGGGCCCGGCCTCAATCTCTCCTCCCAAGAGAGGTGAGAGGGGAGGGACAGGACGGCAGCCCTCTTGAGTAAAACTGAGTCGCGCCAGAGACCGAGATAGAAGTGCGTGAGAAACTGGATCTCAGGTCAAGAATCTACGTCAGCGAAAAACACAGCTGGGAGAACCGTCTAGAATGACTAGACAGAGTGATTTCTGCCCTATTTATTCAAGCTGACACCCATGTCCTAACGTGGTCTGTGTTATTTTTTACTGTTTCCTGCCTTGCACCTCAGCTCCTGCAGTGGCTCCAGCCTGGAGCGCCACTGCCCACAGGACCTGGGTCACCATCCAAGCCCCCTTCACGAGTCCATGCTCCTGCCTCCCCCAGGGACCCCAGCCAGGACTCAGATGCACTGGGGTCCCCTTCCTCACACATGTCTTGCGTTGGTAAGGTTCTACCTAGCTCGGATGTCGC
>CAUYQG010098120.1:0-62309 GCA_963574415.1 Tarsius wallacei
AGTATTTCAGAAATAGGCATGATACATGTTACTAATTCACTATCTGTGTGATGTTCTTAATCATACTATATTTTTGAAACATCTTTTGCTACAGTTAGTGTTAGAATGATAGTGTTTTAGAACCATGTGAACATATTGCCTAATATGTAGAAAAGTATATAATTATACTTCTCTGAAAAGTGCAGGGTGATCATTGAACTATCTTTGCATATGGGAAGCATAAAAGCAGTATCTTGTAAATTATTTCTTTATAATCACTTTCGGTAGAGAAATTTTCAGGCCTAACATCCAATTTTAGAAAATAAAATTATTATGAACATATCCAAATAACTTTTTAAAAATGCTAGGAACAAAAATGCCTTAGAGTCAGACACAACCTTAAGCAGTGATTGTGCTTCAGCTAGCTTGGGAAACAAATAAGAGAAAAATTATTGTTTTTTGGACACTACCAAAAATATAGGAAAGCGGGTGTGAAAAATGTTTAAAAAGGCATGCCTTAAATATTATTCTCCATGAATAATAAAATTACACTGAAGTAATTCTGATAGTAGTTTAAAAAGAAAACCTCAAAAATGCTCCTGGCACTTGGGAAAATTATAATGATTTTCAGGCCACAGTAAGTTTTATAAATCATAGCTCTACTTCTCTGGGGGAAAAAAAGTTTAACTTCCTAATTTGCTCTCATAAAGTTTTTGTTGGATTTTAAAACTTTACTCCTCATTGAGGAAGATGGATATTCATGGGGTTGCATATCATTTGGAGAGTGGGTTCAGGCATGGGTACAGTTTCTGCCTCTCTCTCATTTAATATATTACTAGGTATTTTTTTCACTGAGATGAACCTTCAAATGCATTTATTACACCACTTTCACATCTAATTGAATACCAAGGGAAAAGGAGTCTGATGGCTTAGTCTGTCTGGGTAATTGGACAAGAGGAACTAGCATCAGAGGTATCATCAAGGTGGCCTCTATCATCTTCCTCAGGTTTCCTGAATATGTTCCTTCAAACCCGTTCCTTGCTGCCACATACTTTTGGTTCACACATGCTCCACTGGGTATGTATCAGAGAGAATAGAAGTTTATATTCTCTGATTACCTCTTCCCATTTTTCCTAGGATTCCTCTGAGAAATATCTTCCTGGAAGCATATGCTGAACACTTCTCGAAGAAAATGAGTCAATCAACCAGAAGAGGAAATGAAGTCACAGTGAAAACCTCCTTTCCCAACTTCAGGAAGCTAGAGTGCTACCCTGAATTTCAAGAATGTAACTGAGAATGGTTAGATGATGACACACCTGATGAATTCGGGCCTTTAAAAACTAAATCATCTCCCTCTATGGATATGCATGCCTCTACTTTAATATCCAGTGACCTGGTCTTTGCAGCTTTCTTCTGTCTTTCAACCAGTAGAGCTTCATGTGTTTAATAAGTAAACCTCATTCTTGGCATTTGCTGCCTACACTGGGGTTCTTCTTTCTCTCCCTACATTTTCCAGATACTCTCTCTGGCATGGGGAGAAAAGTTCTGATGAGACACTCTCCAATTCAATTGGTTTTTCTTCCACATCTTTTATAGCATATGTCTCAGTTAACTCAGTAACTAATTTTAAAGGTTTATTTAGCTTTAAGCACTACCAAGAATAGTGTTCTTAAAAGTTTTAATGAGTGCTTTTCATATATATAATAAATGCTGCTGAAACTGTTGCTGATATTATTATCACAAGCACTGGGATCGTGAAATCATGAACATATACAAATATATACATATGTGTGTATACACACAGAAATACTTTCTGGCTTATCAAGCTAAAATAGCACCTTGAGTAAATAGTCTATTAAAACACATGCTTGCAGTCTGCATTTGAGGGAGATCTTGATCTGTTTTTCATCTTTTCAAGTTTCTCTTTGTCTCCATGGAGACTTTCTTCACGTTTTTATCTCCCAAAGTCACCTCTGATAAAATTATTTGTTACACGTGTTCATTCAATTGTTTCTTCTGCCACATGTCCAGTTTAACAACACATTTAAGATGTGGCCTTCAAATTAGTTTTACATCTCCCAGGTTTGTTGCATTGTTTTTAAATATTCCCCAAAGTTCAAGCTGAGAGAGTATTCACTGTCTTCTCTTGAGCAAAGAAAACAACATTTTAAAACTGAACTGCTCAAAGCTGTGTTCTCTTAAAATTTTATATCTTTCACAGTAGTTTTTCATTATTTCATCAAAATGATTGTCAGAAGTGTATATATATGTGTATATAAACATGCATATGTAAGTACATAGATAAGTGTATATATATGTGTGTGTGTGTATATATATATATATATATATAAATGACTTGCTGAGCTAAGGGTTATATTATAGCAATGATCTCAAGAATATTTATTAAAAATCAAAGAGGCAAACATGAAGATAATAAAAATGTTTATAAAATAAAAATGTATATACATCATGCTGCACAATATAAACATTGTCATTTATATTTGTCAAAACAGTACATTTATTAGCCAGAAATGTACAGTAGCATGTGCTGTATGATAGTTGATCCTTAAAGCATTTTTGAGAAACTTTAACAAATATTTACCTCAAGATAAGGACAATTTGAAAACTTCATGGACAAAAATAGGCACTAGGGAATGGGTTGCGGATGGTTGATGACTTTTAAAATGTGCATAGAGAAAGCAATGTGTGAACAGCAATGACAAAGTGGTTAGCAAATATCTAATGCTTTTGAAGGAAGCATCAGACCATGACATCAGGCTTGGCATCTTGTGATTAAACTCAGTCAGTAGTTGTGACTTAGAGAATACAAAGGTGGGACAGTCTAGGGGAGTTAAACCAATCAGCCATTTGGAATCAAAGAAATGGAAAATAGTAGAACCTGTTTGCTGCTCACATGAAACATACTACATTGATGACCAGTACAAAAACAGGTTAGTAATCACTACTGTTCTGAGGGGAAGTGGACATGAAAATTAGATTAGAACATATGCTTTCCTGGGAGCCTTCAGGAGTTTTGAACATTCTAGCACATAATATATAAATCTTTTTTTGTTTGATTGCCTTATTTCTAATTTTATTATTTTTAACTGACACATAAAATTATATATACTTACGGAATATAGAGTTCAGTATATGTATACAATGTGTAGTGATTAAATACGGGTAATCAAAAACAAAAGTAGACATATGGTTATAACAAACTAAGAAGCTTTTGCACAACAAAGGAAACATTCAACAAAGTGAAGATACAACCCATAAGATGGGAGAAAATATTCATATATGTATACTATTAGTTAATATCTAGAATATATTTAAGAACTCAAACAACTCAACAACAACAAAGTTTGATTTAAAAAATAGTAAAATGATTTGAATAGACGTTTATCAAATGGAAACATACAAAAGACGAAAAAGTAAGTGAAAAAAAAATGTGCAGCATAACTTACTATAAGGAAATGCAATTCAAAGACCACAAGGATATATCATCTCTCTTATTAGAATAAGACTTCCACAAAGCCAATCTCTGCATGGAGAGATGTGGATTCCAAGCCATGGACTATACTGAGGGATGCTGAGGTTAGCCCCATTGATAGATAGATGGTGGGTAATTCAGTGTTTTCAGTGAAGAGATAGAAACAGAGTAAGTTTTCTTTCTCAATTTTTCTTAAGCCTGCACTTCATATTGATTAGATATTACTTCGATTCCCTGTAATCCATATTAGCATAAAATAGAATATCCTACACTGTTATTATCACATCCAGATAATTCTTGACAATGTCTGAAAACCTAGGTAATTCACCATGTGCTATATATAATGTGCCAGTGCCTTCCAAGTAGTACAAGTGGAAGTCTTCAGTATCGGAAAGACCTTAAAGGTTTTCTAACTCAAACTCTTCCAGTGACAGGATCCCAGTGTTGGTAAACTATGGTTCACAATCCATTGTGGGTTGCTGTCTTGTCTGTAGTCCTTGAGCTAAAAATGATTTTGTTTTGGAATGACTAAAAATAAATATAAAGAATATTTTATGGCATATAAAAATATTCAGAATTTAAATTTCAATGTCCACCAATCCAATTTTATTAGAACTCAGTGATACTCATCTTTGCGTATATTATTGATGGCTGCTCTCAAATCTACAGAAGAATGGAGCAGTCACATCAGAGTCTGACCCACAAAATATCTGTCTCTTTAATAAAAGGTTTGCTGATCCCTGATATAGTCCATCCCTGATATAATAGCCTCATGAAATTATCATTTAAACTGAATTAGAATCCAGTAACAGGGAACTTGTTGCTCTTAGGGCTTGAGTGTGTTTTTGTTTGCTGCTTGATTAGGTTTAGCACTTCAGTGGGAATCAGCTTTAAAAGAATAAAAACAGGCCAGGCACAGTGACTCAGCCTGTAATCCCAGCATTTTGGGAGGCTGAGGAGAGAGGATTGCCTGAGCCAGGGAACTCAAGACCAGTCTGGACAACTTGGTGAGACCTTGTCTCTTCAATAAAGTGTAAAACTAGTCAGACATGGTGGCATGCATCTGTATTTCCAGCTACTTGGAAGGCTGAGGTGGAAAGATCTCCTGAGCCCAGCAGGTAGAGACTACGGTGGCTGTGAGCATGCCACTGCACTCCAGCCTGGGCAACAAGATTAAGATTCCAAGTCAAAGAAAAAAAAAAAAAAGAAAGAAATGAAATTTTAATTGTAATTTTGAAATATGTTTTCTAACTTGCCTCACAAGAATGTTCTAGTCAGAAAGACCACATTGTATTTATTTATCTATTTGCTTATCTATGTATGGATGTATTTATTTATTTGAGATGGGTTCTTATTCCATCACCTAGGTTAGAGTGCAGTGGCACAATCACAACTCACCGTAGCCTAGACCTGCTGGTCACAGGCGATTTTACTGCCTTCAGTCTGGGATTACAGACATGCGCCACTGCACCCAGCTAATGTTTTTGTTTTTTGTGCAGTCGAGACCTAGGCTGGGGTTGAACTCCTGGACACAAGCCATCCTCCTGCCCCGGGCTCTCAACGTGTTGGGATTACAGGTGTGAGCCATCATACCAGGCACATATTCTATATAATGATATTTTAGATTCGAATGAAGAAGAAACAAAAGTCTCACTAAAATTCAAAAGGCATGGGTCAGTAGTGAGCACTGGGTGCAATATCCTATTGCAGGAATGTTAGGACCCCGAAGTCTTCTCCTCATCTCCAGATTCAATGGCATCCTGATTGAATCATTTAACCTGACTAGAGCTTTTTTTTCCCCAAAATGCTTGTTTAAAAATTCATTAAGTGGTATTAAACTCGCTTGGAATGAAGGATGCTTGAGGCTGAGGACAAAGGTTCTGGGACACTCAATGTCCCTTCAGCTAGAATAGTTCTGATTTTTTCCCCAACTTTATAGATTAGTGGATATTTTTGGTCATTCTTTACTCAATCTTCTTTGATTGCCTAGAAGTTTCTTTTTCTCCAAAGCAGGAAAGATGAATGATTTTAGAAAATCACAGGATATGTGTTTGAGTTTTAGCTTCACTCCTAACTAGCTTATTTACCTTCAGTATTTGGTAATTATACTATGTTTAAAAATGAAATAGATATTCACAATTTTAAGTAGCTAAATTCACTGTGATCCTCTCTAAACAAGATGGAGAGGATTTAAAATTCTTTAGTCTAAAGTGTATGGTATAGCAACATAACATAATCAGTTATCTTTGCTCTTTGATTTATTGCAACATCTAAACCTTTATTTTAAGTGTATAACATTTGAATATTTCTTGACAAACAGACACTAGAGCACTTACTGTACCTATGAAAGAGAAGGGAATTGCAAGACTAAAGAAGACTATGTTATAATTTACTAATGAAATTGTAAGGCAAGCCTATTTTTAAATAAAAACAAGAAAAATGTGCTCCCATTACTTCTCCCAAAAGATAACCAAAAAGGATGTGGACACTAGAAATCTGCTCTGAGTCCCCTGGCATAAAAGTAACAATAGTTTGAGTATAATTTCACATTTTTATGCAATTGCAAGCTGTTTTATTAATACAAAATTATCTTATATCTCCTGTAGCATGTAACTCAGTTCTGAGTGCCTAGTAGGTATCTACTATTTACTCTTATTAGATTGAATTTTAGTAAGTTTAAATGTAATTTATAATCACTTTCAAATATAGTATACACTCTCTTGTTCACAAAAACAAAACAGCTTGGAGAAGACAACTTTGAAAGTTAATACATAAGGAGATAAAGAAAATAAAAGAAAAAAGGAATGATTACATATGAACACTCAAGGTCATGGAGTCACAAATGAATTTATGCACTGGAAACACAGTGCTAAACATGGACCACTTATTTCACTTTAAGCATTCTATAAACTGACACAATGACAAAAAAAAAAAAAAAAAAGAGAGAGAAAAGAATAGTTACTAGATGCTCCAAAACCTGTCAGGTAAAAAACAAACAGACAAACAAACAAAAAAACAAAAAGTGGCTCTGGAAAAGGGATAGGTTGGCCATTACCTGTTAAAAATATTGAAAAGAAAAGATTTTTCTGTTTTCTCGACAGATATTTGCTGAACATAAACTCTATTAAGCACTGGCACTGGGCTGAGGAAGATATATATAAGAATGTTAAAAATGCATACTAAATGCTCTTGACTATCTATTTTGAGGGAAATGGAGACGTGCCCAGTAACCTAGTCATGCTCTGTGATGACTCCGTAAGAGTGCAAGGACACGGCAGCAAAGTGATGGAATCAACATAACTGTCCACCAGCGGAGGACAGGATAGCAAAAATGTGGCATCTATACACCATGGAATACTAATAAGCCTTAAAAATAATGAAATTGTGTGGTTTGCAGCAACATGGGTGGAACTGGAGGACATTATCCTAAACGAAATAGCTCAGAAACAGAACACCAAGAACTGCATATTCTCACAAGTGGAACCTAAACAATGGGAGCACATGGGCATGTAAAGTGAAACAATGGACACTGAACACTCCAAAAGGTAGGAAGGTGGGAGGGAGGTGTGGGGCATAATGCTACCTATTTGGTACAATGTACACTATTCAGGTGACGGGTACACTAAAAGCCCAGACTCTACCACTACTCAATGTACCCATGTAACAAACTGCATTTCTACTCCCCAAATTTATTTTTTTTAAAAGAGGGTATGAGGATGGGAGCAAGGAGAGAAGAGAATCAGATTTGGCTGGACAGGTGCAGGGAGCAGATGAGCCCTGGAGGTGGGCCTCTCAAGATGAGTTAGTGTCTATCAAAACCCACAACATGACATGAAGTACTACAATATAAGTCAACCTGTATTTCAGGTAAAGTTGTTCCTATATCCACCATTAAAAATTTAAAAAGTTAACATTTATAGCATTACTATTATTATATTATCATATTGTTTTCTATATTATTACTACCATTAAGACACTGTATGGTATGCTCTAAATTTGCCTATTATTCACAAACATTATAATATTTATTATCTTGGTTTTTTTTAAAAGGCACCAAGTCTGGAAAGCTGAAACTAACTTTAAATTGCAGAACTTAGCCTGTGCGCCCTGAAGGAGACTGGTATAAGTTCTGCAATTTAAAGTTAGTTTCAGCTTTCCATACTTGGTGCCTTTTAAAAAAACCAAGATAATAAATAAAATTTAAAAAATAATAAAAAAGGATTTATATGATAAAATTAAGCAGTGGCAGTGCAAAAACTGGAGTTCTTTCTCAACTATGGCAGGATAATACCATCTTGAAAACTGTCACCAACCAGAAATAAAAAAGCCAAGAGATAAGGCAATGTTTGCTCCTGGTGAGGGTAGCCATTTCATTTCTATTAAATTCTATATTCTTACTAAGATAAATTGAAGATTTGCAGCAAAAAAAAAATAAATAAATAAATTGCAGAACTTTGAATGGGTCTATATTTTTTAAAAAAATCAGAAAATGAAACTTTTCTAGATCATTTGTTGAACAAAATATTTTCATAATGTTTCTTTTCACAAAAGGGCACCAAAGTTCTATCCACAAAGATTTAGAAAGTTTCACAATAAATAGAGTGTGTATGTGAGACAGAGAGAAAGCAAGAGAGAAAGAGAGACAGGAAGGGAAGGAAGGAGGAAGGATGAGAATCTGTTGCATACACATCATCCTAAATTTACATTAGGAGAATTCATTTGACCTTTATTTTTAGCAAAACCATGAGTTACATTTATAGAAAATACACTGCAAATCTGACTTTCTTTTCAACCCTCTACACTTATTCTTCCATGACCCTGTTAAATCAAAAAACATTTAATGAACAAACATGCTCTCTTAGTTCATCTACATATCTATTGCTCTAATTAACTCATAAACCTTTCTCCCTGTGATATCATAATTATTGTTCCTTAAACAGACAACTCCCTCAGAACACTTGTAGATCGCACCATATGCAGAGACTAGGACAACCTGAAACACCTAAAATGCAATCGTTCATGCAGGCCAAAATCGTACATTCTTGCTAATTCAGTTAGAAAGTATTAACATGACTCATGAAATGCTCATATTTGGCATACGTAAAAATGAATGGAAAATGAAGATAAGTGAAATTCAATTTGGGTCAGAATAGAGAGCTTGAAAATGGGCCATTTGGGTATAATTTCTGTAGCTAACCTTGCTTTCCCCAGAGAAGTAATTGAAGATTTTAATCAGAATTAACATAAGAAGGGCTTGTTTACTAACTCATTGTCTTTGTGATGTTTGGTATAGATCAGTGATTTTCAAACATATGTTTATCGCAGCATTGTTCACAATAGCAAGAACATGGAACCAACCGTGCTGCCCATCAAAAGAGGACTTGATAGAAAAAAATACAGTACATATACACAATGGAATATTACGCAGCCATAAAGAAGAACAAAACCATGAAATTTGCGGCAACCTGGATGGAATTAAGGTCTATAATACTGAGTGATCTCTCACAGAAACAAAGAACTGAGTAACACATGTTCTCACTCATAAGTGGACCTTGAAAAACTATCATAATACTATAAGAAAAGGATTGACGGTAGCTAGAAACTACAGGGGTATGGGGGTGGGGTGGAGAGGTGGGATTAGCAATAGTGGAAATCTGCCTGGGGAAGGGGGGGAAACACCTCATCAACAAAGATACCTGCACAATGAATATTTGTATACCTAACCCTGAATTGTACCCCACAATTTTAAAATAAAAAATTTAAAAATTAAAAAAAAAAGTGATTTTTGCAGCAGTGGAAAGCTCTTTTTCCTAAACTCACCTCCACAGAAGGGAGCAGGTGTTGTTATAATTTACATTTTCCTCATAAGCATAGGAAATATTACTACCTTTCCTTTAATGATGGGGGGAAGGTCAAGTTTAAAAAGAGCAATTAGTCTCAGGTTACATAGTGAGAGTTCTAGCTGGAATATACCCTTTTCTGCTCAACTAACTTTCTAGTCTATACCATGTTTTCCTCTAATGAGCAACATGGAAGGCATTGACATTTAGCAATTAAATTATATTAGCAAACTGTTATTTTTCCCTGAAATTTCCCAATTTCACAGCCTCATAATATTTGGAGAAATGATGAATTTTGAAACGTGGCCAATTTCTATCACACCTAAAAATAGTTGCAAAATTATTTATTTTAAATTTTTCAAATACCCCGAAAAAGTTCTTCCCTACCTTAAGATCTTCATTTCTCTACCTTGTTTAAAATTAAAATGTGATATGAACTTATGTTGTATTTTTTTAATTTAGGTTACTTTTTTAACTATGTGATGTTGCCTTTAAGAAAAGACAGGGAACCAAAATACATTAGAGAAAAGGTTGCGCTATGACCTTTATAATGTCAAACTTTAACAAAACAAATGTATGCTGTAGACTTAAGGGATCCAAAGTAATAGCTTTGGTCCCTGAGCTCTGGAATCTTCCCTTTTCCTTGACTACCGAAGCTTACTTTTAGCTCAATTCAAATAAGAACCTCTGAACGCTGAAATCTGACGTATGAGCAGCCATTTGATGCTAAGTTGGCTGAATCCCAAATTTTGCTCCTAATTATTAAATCTTGATGCTCTTTCATATGGCCACAAACTCCCTCCCATTTTTACTGCATGATTTCAGGGCTCTGCTCATTATTCAGGTGTTTGCATGAAGTTTAAGTCTGTGCATCAACAGTTAGAAGCCTCGCCCAAGGAGTTGCCTACCACAGCCGACTCTGCCACTTATGGCAGGTGTAAGGGACTGATACAGGTGAAGAATGCTTAAATTGTGAAACTCAGAAATTGAGAAGGATCAAAACAGTGTTATGAATGAGACACAAGACTACGGATAAGAGCCAAGATAAGTTATTTCATTAACCTTGATTCACCAAGCCACCTTGTACTCTTTGCTTCCTGCATACCACACGCAAAGGTAAGATGACTGCAGCAGTGAGCTCACAGCCTGGCGGGGGCACAGGGAAAGTCAGCTTATGTCCTCCTTCTATGTTTATTTAATCAATACCTCAGCTCTTATGATGAGGAAAACAACACAACAACAACAAAATAGGCCTAGACACTGACCCAGGGAATGAAGAGTCTAGTTGAACAATTAAACCTGAGGGAACTCACAGCCTAATGGAATTCATCAAAACAAAGGTGCATTTTTCTTTGTCAGCATTGTCAAGGTTATCTGCTTCTCCTCCTAACCCAAGCTACCACTCGCCCTTCTCTGAATTCAATGAAAGCTCATTGTTTTTTGGTAGGTTATTCTTGTTTTTCCAACTTCCCAGTATCCAGTTATTTTAGTAGAAGGACTTTACTTTTCTCAGATGCAGAGATAGATCTGTCAGTTCCTACATGTGGAGGTGAGAGGACCTGCCTTTTCAGTTGTGCAGTGCTGCCCCTGTCCTCTGTGACATACATACTTTCTCCAAGTCATCGTTTTAACATTCTTCTTTGAATAATTAACTTTTGCATCTGGTTAATAAAAGTTAAATTTCTGTTTTGACTACTTCTACTGAAGAACAGATGACTTTTAGAAGGAGTTAGTAAAATTTACCGGCTTCCACCCTCACACCTGAAACTCCTCCCTCATTTTGTCTTCCCATGAAGGAATATTAGAAAACATTTCACTTACCTAAAAATAGATTATTTTTCAATGCTAATTGCTTCCTTAGCTATAGTAAAACACTAAATGGAAAGATCATAGGTCTCTTCGTTCCTCTTGTTCTGCTCTGTCCAACTTTTCTACCTCAGAGCTCATGCCTTCCTGTTATTATACCGAGTATGTTAGGGAGAGTTACTACAAACTTTGAAAAACAGATCTCTAGATATCACTGTGCTGAATTTGCAGACTAGGAAAGACTATCAGATAACTTAAATACATTATGAATTTCACGGAAGTAGAAAGTGGCAGTTCAGTTGGACTTAATGCATGTTTTGTGGGAAAATCCTGAAGAAGAATCAATCCTCTTTTGCGGGAGTAAAAAGGAGGTGAGGGAGGCTCACAGGCAAGGTTTCCTAGGGATGAGATATTCTGGAGTCTTGACTCTTTAGGAGGAGTTGGTCAGACATGGAAATGAAAAAAGCTTTCTAGGTCAAGCAAGGCCAGCTTGATAAAACAAGAAATTGCTAATTTTGTGCACTTGGAATCCAAGAGATGAAGTGGCTGGGGAGACATTCAGGGCGTTGGTCATTACACACAGCAGAGCCAGTGTGTAGATTACCAACTATAAAAATCAAAATATAGAAACATTGACATTCAAAAACATTGTTTTGACCTGACAAAGATAAAATTTTCAAAAAATTAAGTGCATGGCATGAAAGATGGATATGGAACTGACTGATGCAAAGCAGATCATGTAAGCTCGAAGTGTTCCACAGTGGTCTATAATTATTCCATTTTACCCACTCTACTCCTTTTATTGCTGGGATACTTTCTCAGGTAGAGCAGAACAAGGTGGCCTTTGGCTCTAACTTAGAATCAAGGGATCATTTTCACATTGTTTCCTCCTTGGTTCTTATATCCTGAGACAAATAGACTAAACTCACTTAGAGCTAATGCAATTATAAACACCAAAACAAGGGTGAATCTGAAATGACCTCATCCACTGATGAGGGGTCTTCCAGATTATTACAAAATGATACAAATTATTTTTAGACCATCACCAAAATTAAAATTCAATGTTAAAATTGGTCTCAGATATTTACAAACACCAATAAATTATGTCTGTAGATCCATAGGGCATGGGAAATACTGCTATAAATGCTTCCTTCTCGACTCAAAAAATATTTAAAAGATAGGAAATATTTTCCAAAACATATATTTAGTGACTCAAATTTAAGGAAACATGTAATTTTCCCACCTGAAAACTATTGCAGAAGTCATCTATGTAATTTCTTCATTTTGTATATAAGTAACAAAATGAGAAAAGTTAAGAAATTTGCTCAGAGTGACACAGAGAGGAAGTTTTTAAATTAACATTATATTTTTCCCTCAGAAAGCCATTTATAACAACTTATAAATGTCAACATTTCCTTTTAAACATACAAATAAGACACCTCAGTTCTGGGACTTAGCATTTTGATGGGAACCATGAATACACAGATCTGTTTTTGAAAAGTACACATGGTTATTGTCATCAATCGCAAAATGGCTCAAATTAAACAATATTGTACCTATTTCTCTCTCTCTCTCTCTCTCTCTCTCTCTCACTCTCTCTCTCTGTTTCTTTGTTTATTGGATTGGTTGGCTAATTACCTCAGAAGTTAATGCTAGAAATCATTAGGCAAAAGATTTATAATAATATTATGAGTTTGTAGAGTTAATTACAGCAAATTTGGACTCAACATGAAGGGCAGATTAATTAACTTATTGAATATATTATTTCCCAAGTCATTATATATTAGGTCACAGAAAAAGTAAAAGTAAAAATATTCTCAACTTGACTTACATTTTACATGAAGTAGTATCACAATTTGAGTTAGATTATCTCATTGTAATAGGCCAAATCATCCACTGCATATGAAATTTTGATATAAAAAATCAGACCTTTCCTGGGAAACATAATAGATCATGAATACAGCTCAAAATAGCATGCCATAAAATGCATGAACAGGTTGACCAGAAAGACAAGCCGAGCCAGTGTGAAGTGCACTAGCAAGAAAGTATGTTTAAAAATTAGTATGAAGGCTGTTTTTCCTCCCATCTATTAGGAAACATTATTGTATGAGATACAAAGACTTTACATGTTAAAACTTGTTCTCAATTCCAGAAGTGCATGTAAAGAATGGAGAAAGAGGAAGATTTCAGTTTGAAGAAACTGAATAAAAATACATAATCTTCTGGCGTGCATTAAGTCCTGCATAAGGGCTGCAAAGCCCTGGTGGAGAATTCCTATCCCTGATGCTAGATAAAATTCAGACTGACTTGAAATCACTCATATTTGTTTTCTCTCCAAACTCAAAATCAAGCATAACGTGTATCTTTTTTGCGAATCACAATTTTTGTTGGGGTTCACAGAAGTTTCCCTTCTTACAGCACATTTGATGTACTTATTTGTTGGCTTATAAATGGCATGATCATTAAAACCAATGTTTCTCTCCTCAGTGACCCACACTTAATTACGGCTCATCTGGTTTGTAGCACTAGTGCCAGGAAAAAAGAGTGTGTTCAGCAAGCTGTTTTTACACAATGTTCATTGGAGGTATATTAGGGAACTTCATCAGCCCTCTATGATGATGTATTGTTTCACTTTTTCCAAACACCTGCATGGCTGTTCAGCATATTCCTTGGATTTTATCCCCTCCCTGCCGGGATCTATGCAGCTATATATCATTTCAGTAATCTGCATGTAACATTGTTTTCATACTGTTGTTAGCTTGCCTATAAACTCACCTGAAAGTGAATTTTTAAAATTTAAATGTAAAAATGATAGCACATTCCCAAACAGCATGTCCACAAGTACATCTTTAGAACGTACCGTCATGGGGTCACCAATGTCCCTATGTGACCAAAAACCTTTTAGAGCATGGGGTTTTATCCCCCAATGCAACTAAGTTATTGAGTATGAAGGTGACAGTACATTTTGACAGTTTAATCTCTCTTTGGTGTTGGAAAATTTATCCTAATATTCACTGACCTGCTCATTTCATAACTATTGAAATTTACAGTTTCCCAATAGAACTGAAATGGCATGCTATGAGAGAAAACCAAACATCTGCTTTTGCTAAAATTATAATACATGGTTTGGAATGTCAGAGAGAAAATCAGAGTCATGAATGTTTAATTACTGAAAGTTGTGGAAAAAAACCTGGTGGCTGCATGAGCACTAAACATAGATGCTAAGCTTTGCCATGACTCAGTCTTACCACTGTCTCCTTGAACATATGAGACTGTGTCTACTCAAAAAAAAAAAAAAAGATGAGCTTTTATTTAGAATTTTTACTTTTAGAAAAGCTTGTGTGTCTCATCTTTTTTACTATCCCGTGATATAAGTGAAACAGGTATTTAAATTCCTGTTGTAGATAGCCTCCCCCAAAAAACCCCCAAAAGTACAAAGAGTTTATCTAACTTAACTAATACGTTTCTTGGTGTTTGATCTCTGTCTAGAAGACAGGTCAATGAGGAAAATGTAGTGTGTGTGTGTGTGTGTGTGTGTGCATACATATATGAGTATTTTTAGATTGAATAAACCCACCAAATTTTATCAAAGCTCATATTTAGAACTTTTGGGGACCCAATAACAAACCACTTGTCACTTATATAAACATATGCCTCTCCCCAAATGACATTATATTTTTAACATAAAAGAAGTCATGAATTCATGGTCTCTTTTTCAAGGGTTTGCATGTAAGAGAGCATCAAAATAGCTAAAACCCATTTTCATTTAAAGTAGGTGAATAGCATGAAGGAATACTGTGGTCACAATTTTGACCTGATAATCAAAATTCCAGTTTGCCTTGGTGTGTAAATAGGATGCAGTGTGTATACACCTCATACATGTAATGAACCATCTTTCTTAGGAGCTAAGGGTTTTCAACTGAGTGTTCTTATAGTGTTAGAACTACAGGCTCAGGAACTAAAAAGTAACCTTATAGATCTACTCTGGCCATTTTTTCTTCCCCAAACTTCCTCTGAAGATCATGCTAGTTGTCTAGGCCACTCACAGAATAGCAGAACTGAGCTCATACACTTCATCAAATAAATAAGTTATTTGTAAGTTATTTGATTCTAAGGCCTATAATATTGAGTTTGTATTTTACTAATCCCAAACTATTTCCCTTCGACCACCCTCACTCGCAACATGACATTACTTTATCCAACATTACTGCCATTTGCAAATAAGCTGGAAATATGCAATTGGATAAATAATCTACAAATTATCATATTCTGCATAATATTAGTTCCCCAAATTTGAAAGGAAAACAGCATGTTTGAATAAATATAAAAGTTAAATATAATGCTAATTTGTTTTTTCATTGTAAAACTTCAAAAACTTCACACCTGGTCAGATTCATTTGGAGATCAAGAAATTCTCAGGCCAAATATTTGAGACTGTATGTTAAAAAATAGTAAGAAGAGAAAAAGGAGGGTAGGGATAGATAAAAGGAGAAATACCAAAATAGTGTTTAATAATACAAAAAGGTGTTTTAAAACAAATAGGTCATAACTGGAATTCCAGTCTAAGATTTGTATTAAATACCTTCTACTTCTTCTCATGGGATTCCTGTCCCAAGAAATACACAGTAGCCTTTGGGAGGCAGAGGCAAGAGGATTTCCTGAGGCCAGGGGTTCCAGATCAGTCTGGGAAAACTGGCTAGATCTTGTCTTTACAATTAAGAAAAAAAAAATTGCCGGATGTGATGATGCACACCTGTAATTTCAGCTACTTGGAAGGCTGAGGCGGAAGGATCACCTGAGTCCAACAGGTCGAGGGTGCAGTGGACATGAGCGTGCCACTACACTCTATCCTGGGCAACAGAGTAAGACTCCGACTCAAAAAAAAGGAAAAAAAAAAAAGAGAAGAAATACCGTAGCTGCTACTTTATTTGCATGTATACTTATATATGTATGTTTTATGTATACATAGGCTATGATCCAAACATTCAGTTTATCCATGTAAAATAATGAAGGCCTTCCCTGAATTCAGGGGTGGATGTCTTCTGGGGAATTATAATGTAATTTTATGTACCAAGTGAATGTCACCATGGATCTTGTTGAACTTTTGCTTTCATTAGTGGACACATCGTGCAGCCAACGGCCACTTCCAGCTGGTGCCATCTGACAGCTGCCTAGTTTTGTAAGGCCCATGAGCTTAGAATGAGTTTACATTTTCAAATGGTTGAAGAGAAAAAGAAGAGGACTTTTGCTTGATGTGTGAAAAATACATGAAATTCACTTTTCAGTGTTCACAATGAGTTGAACCAAAGCAGGGTACCACCAACGAGTTACTTTCTGTTTTTTTTCAAACTTTTAATTATAATAAAAACACATAATATAAATTTTGCCATCTTAAATCTTTTTAAGAGCACACTTCAGTATTGTTAAGTATATTCACATTGTTATGCAAAAGACCCCTGGTACCTTTACTTCCTGTAAAATTAAAGCTCAATACTCCTTAAGCAAAGACTGCCCATTTCACAACCTGCCCAGCTCTTGACAAATACCATCCCACTTTCTGTATCTATGAGTTTGACTACTTAGGAGAGCTCATGTAAATGGAATCATACACTTTGTCACTTTGTCCTTGGCATTTCTCACTTCGCATTACATCCTAAAGGTTTCTCCTTTTTACGCAGTGTATCCATGTTTGATTCCCCAATGGTGTGTCTACTTTTGCAAGATCAGCAGAGCTGTGGTAGCTGAGGTGGCGACTGAGTGTAACACAAAACTTACACTATCTACCATATGGGCCTTTAAAAAAAAAGTTTGCTGAAGTGAATAAACTCTTACGGCACGGCATAAACATATCATACAATAATTTACAATTTCCTTTTATTGCTGACTTGTTTTTTAAATGTACTCTTTCTACTAAGAAGAAGCCAGGTATTTGTAGCTTAATCATTAAAATATCTCTCAAGATAAGTGTATATGATTTCAAAAAGCAATTAGGTTGCAATATAGCTGTGTTAGCTAAGGTGAGGGTAAACAAGTTATAAATCAAATACGCGTGCCTTGATTTCAGTGCTCAAAGAACATTTAATCATAATTTTACCAATAATCGCAATAAACTTGAAAACACAGGAATGTGAATAAAAGAAAAAAACACTATTAGTACGTTCATTACAACTCTCAGAATTTTTAATGGAACTTCTGAGCACATTTGTATTTATTTATATGCATACATGTATACATGTATGTATAGTAAGTCAATATAAATAGATTACTAATAGAAAACTGATGAGATGTCCAGTAGCTAAGTATGGAATATTGATAAGTGTGGGGATATTAGGGTAGAAATCTAGAAATCAGGCTTCCAGTCCAGTGCAGCTGCTAATAAGCTACTTAACTATCAGCATTTTAACAAAAGCCCCTGAGCCTGAGTTACATCATCTATAAGGAGAGGAAGGTTTCTCTTTCTTAGAGTATTTAATTTAACAGATGCATGCTGTGTATATCTGGTTCCAGTGAATTATTTTTCAGGGTCAATATACTAGAATTTTCAATACACTAGAATTCTCAACAGAGACTCTCAGTGGGGTTTAAAGTTTCATCATCCTACTAACTAATGAAACTTTTCCTCGCCCCTCTTTTTTTTCCCTAGTAGTTTAAAGCTAAGCCATTCTTTAAAGACAAAAATGAAAACCCTTGTCCTCCACAGAGTCTCCTCATTACACTAATAGACAGAGAAGGCTCCCCTCTCTGAATTGCAAAGGCACCTAGAATCCTGTTGAGTTGAGGAGATATTTCGTTTTTGGAGGTCACATGACGTTGTAAAAGACTGAATTAACTTGAGTCAGTGGACATGCATTTGAGGCATACTCCCATTGCCAATGTATGCGTTTGAATCTGAGTATGATGCTTTAGTCCTCTGGGTTCAGCATATTTGTCTACAATCCTGGGTGATGTGGCCTGGCCCACTTCTACGTCTATTCCAAGTGGTCCATGTCAATGAGAAAGTCAAAGATGCACAATGAGCATGTTAGTTGTGGTAACCTACGACCTCTCCTGTTGCCTGAAATAAGACTCAACTGTGGATTCACAGTCCAGAGATAACAGCTCATAATCCTAAACAGTTCCCACATTGAATCATGGTTTAAAACGTCAGTATTCAGCCAAAGAACACACCCCTGCTTAAGACTTTGCTTGTGGATAGAATTATTAAATAAGCAAATTCCATCATCATCATCCCTGTTTTGGAGTTCCAGATGACTTACTTGTTCCCATCTTTGAATATAGTTCCTCTAGTCCCTTCTTGTGTGTGATCTGGGGCAAGTTATTTCCCTGTGTTCTTGGTTTCTTCTCTGCAGGTTTGAGTGTGAGGATGATCTGAGAGAATAAACTATATATTATAGTGATTGTCACTTTGCAAACACATGGCATTTTTCACCATTGTAGCAAGTGATTTTTACCACCTAATTTGAATTTCCTGACAAAGCAAACATTGCCTCTCTGAATTTGCTTTTTAATTTAAAGGTGTTTCCCACATGTGTCCAGTTCCATGGCAAGTGTAAATTGGTCTTCTCTCCTTTGACCTGTTGCGTTATTAACACTATAGCCTCTATGCCCTAATGGTAAGTTTCTGCAAAATTCTTCTGCGTAAACAGTATTTTTAAAGTTAAATAATTATGCTTTATTAAATTCTATGCTCTAGCCTGGTCCTTAATCAAGCACGCTTAGTTGCAGAATTGTTTGTAGAGCCTGTGGTCTCTTATTTTCAATATTGTTAAGCATTGCCTGGCTTCCTCAAATCAGAATTAGGTTTCTAAGAGCAGGTGAATTTTTGTTTAATCATTCGCTATCTTTCATGAGACTTGAAGGGTTCTTAGCTAACAGTAGATGTGCAATTAATATTTGCTGAATACATTTTTGTTAAAAATTAAAAAAGAAAACTTTAAAAAATTAATGCTATCTAAAGAAGAAAAACTGGATTTTTTTTGTGCCTGACAGATGTTCTGTTGGCTCTTGCCATCAGCTGTGTGGGTTCTGAAATAGTTGCTGAAACTCTGAGATCCAGCTGTATCATTTGTAAAATGGGCAAAATTAGGCTTACCTTATGAATCTGTGTGAGGTTTAAATTAGACATGTTTTCACTGTAGTGCCTAAGGTACCCAAAAAAGCAGTAAGAAAAAAGACCTAATTAGAAAAGAAAGAGTTAACATGTGATCCGAAATAATACAAAGCAAATAAACTTATTTTTTAAATATTAAGTAACAATATACCTGGTGTCTGTGGCCATCTGAAATCTTTCATTGATTTAATATATTCTTATGTAGTGCTTATTGTCTGTCGAACACTGTTTTATGCACTTAAAAATATGCTAACTCATTTATATTCATCACAGCTGATGAGATAGACACTATTAACATTTCCATTTTAGAAATGAGAAAACCGGGGCCCAGAAGGTTAGGTAATGACCCCATGAGTATATAAATTTAAATAGTGATGGAGATCAAGTTTGAAATTTGGATTCTTGACTCTGCACTCCTAACTGGATGCTTGCTTCCTCTTTTTGTTTTGTTTTATTTTGTTTTTCATTAAAGAAACTTCCCTATAGAAGATTAAGAGAAAGCAAGTCAAGGATCTGAGATGCGGTATGTAAGGAACATATGAAGAATGTCTGAGAGAACTTAATTGATATAAAAAATGAGAACTACATTAAAATTCCAAGGAGTACTTTATAAAAAATAGAATTATGACAGAAGATAATTCAATTTAAATGAATACAGTGAAGAGAAAGTCCATTACGTCTGTATTTTTCAAAGGATATTAGAGGACTTAATAAATAGTTTCAAAGGGGCCAGGCAGGTGAAGGCCAGATTGCTGAGTTTCAAATGGCGAGTTAAGCAGAAAATGAAGAAGTTATGAAGGGATCATTTCCTAGAGGAAATGAGCCGTATTACCAACGAAGACTTGTCTTTTCAGTGAGAGAGGATTTAGATCAGAAAAGAGGCAGTGGTCTCCTCTTTCAAAATGGACTCTTAGGCCCAGGCGCTTTAACCGAATGTTCAGATCCACAATACTCCTCTGTCTACTGCTGTCTACTGTGCTCAGGGCCAGCTCAGCAGAGCCATAAAGCACAGGCTGGAGTCCAAAGGATTAGGGTTGACTTTGAACCAGAGTAGTTTTTTGTTTATTTATTTATTTTTGTTTTGTTTTTTTAAGGCCTCTTGTTGATAGGATTACTGTTTTCTTCATTTGTTTGCTTTAATATGTATACTAGAGAAAAAAAAGATCTTGAATTTACTGTGGAAAGAAGATGACATAATCATGTACAGTGTAGCTCAAAATAGGTGCTCAATACACTTTCTTTTTTTATCACTAGCCTGCTGTCTTCTTTCACTCTCTTGAGAAATAAAATACAGTCAGAGAAAAGGAGTTATGAGAGGGCTAATAAGGTTTGCAAAAGGAAAATCACTTTTGTTATTTGTTGTGGAACCAATTTTTATTTACTGAGTAATTTAGAAAGCATTTGGTTAAATTTAAAAACAAGAGGCAAGAGGGAATTGTTTTGTAATTTGGTTTTACAATATGAAACGTTTCTCTCCAACTGGTATCAGGATTTCTAAGTCCATGGCTTATCTGAATTACAAAATTAAATTTTAAGTACTGAAATATAAATAATTGTTTCTGAAACAATTTTAAAGAATTAGTTCATACCATTTAACCCGAGCATCCAGAAATTACGCCTAACATCTCTGTAGCAAACTTCGAAAAGATTTGCAATTTAACATGTTTGTTTCTCTTTCATAGAAAGGAAAAAATCCAATCTTCTCCATAGAGCTACCAGCTTACAATAGATTATAGGATCAGACTCTTCATCAGACTCTCTCTACAAAGCAAATAATGGGTAAGAGTTTCAAGCAAACATTAACACAAACAGAAACTGCTCCTGTTGTGCATGCGATAGATCTTCCATGATGATCAAGGTTCTTTTTTCTCAACATTTTATTTTTTCATTATCATCCTTTAAGGATCGTTTCAAACACTGAGTTTTCCCTAATCATCTCCTCTCCTCATGAAATTTTGTACCACAGGTACGCTGTGTAAGGTCTTATGTGCTATGTGTGTATCTGTGCTTTATACATAAAAAATAATACTTTTTTTTCTATCCTCCGAAATTCTATTCCCACATCTCCTCCTTTGAGGGTCTTATCAGCCACATCTTCTCCCCTCTGGCTTGAAGGATACTCTGCAAAAGCTAAGAAAAAAGAGTAATTACAGATGCAGGGAGACAGGGGGTACTGTCTGCCTTGAGGACTCATTTCCAAAAGACAGTGCCCATCTCCTGGAGGAAAACAACTCTGGATTGTACAATTGGCTAGAAGCTTTGGAATTCTTTGCTCCCAAAAAGACAGAAAAAATTGCATGTTTATTCAACAGAGAAGAACGATAAGGCCATCGTTGTTGTAGTCAGTGCCTCAAAATAACCAGAAATCTTACCTAAAAAACCATTTCCCCATTTCCAGTTTCTGTTTACCGCTATAGCTTCCATAATTGCTCTAGTCAACATGAGACTCATTTGTTTTTAATATTTTTTCCTAGGTAATGTATTTTTAGTAATAAAATTTCCTGTCATGCTTTCTAGAAGTTTCTATATTTTCTCAATTAAAAAAAATTAGGAAAATAATTTAATGTAATGAAATGTCTGCAACTAAAATAATGACCAAATATGAATCAAAGCACCACTCCCCTCCGAAAAAAATACCAAAGGACTTAAAATGTTTAAATTTTACTCAAATATACCTATGTTCTAATAGAACTCAGATGATATTTTATTAAATATATTATCTTTCAACTATAAGAACATCTTCTGCATTAGTCAGTGGTGATGGTAAGTCCACAGAAAAAAGTTCAAATATTTTTCTGTTTTAAAAAGATGAAATAAACTGGGCACAGTAGCTCAGCCTGTAATCCCGGCACTTTGGGAAGCCGAGGTGAGAGAATTGCCTGAACCCCGGGGGTTCGTGACCAGCCTGGGCAACTTGGTGAGACCTCGTCTCTACAATAAAGCACACACAAAAAACTAGTATGGCAAGGTGGCATGCATCTGCAGTTCCAGCTACTTGGAAGGCTAAGGTCAGAAGAACCATCTAAATCCAGTAGGTCGAGACTGCGATGACTGTGAGCATGCCACTGCACTACAGCCTAGGTGACAAGAGTGAGACTCCAACTCAAAAAAAAAGGGAAACAAATTATAATACGGCATATTCATATCATTATTTTTATTTTGACAATTTTTCTCGAAATAAGTACTTCTCACCTTGTCTGTAGATAAGAAGAAATGAATTTTGTTAACATTTTTACCTCATAAATAGTATGAAATTTAATTTTACTTTCTTTTAAAAAAGCTATGTAGGTGCAAATAAATTTAAAGATTGCACCCTGCTCTGAAAATTGCACAGCTCATTGCAGTGCCAAGATAATCAAAATCCTTCTTTATCCTTTTCACATTTCTACACTTTCGGTGTTCTTTTTAGATGTTAACTCTGTCTAGGGATGAAGAAAATAAGACAGGTTCCCTCAGATTGACTGTTCTCTCTCTCCAGCCAAGTCTACTTGCCCCAAGGGAGTCCTACAAAGCCAGGCTTTATGATTAAATACTCTATGATATCACAGACAGTTGCTTATTATCTTGCCTCTTATTTGAAGATATTGGGCAGATACTCGGCTTTCTTTCTTCCTCTCCATTCAAGAGGACATAGGTATAGGTCCTGGCAAGAATTGGGGCCACCATTAGAGTAGGTGACTGAGGTGTCAGAGAAAAGTCAGTTCTGTCTTAGTTTAAATTGCAATTTTCTAACTGCATTTGTCTAATTTTCTGTAAATCCATGAGGAGATAATTATGTGCCAGTGTTAGCCATTAAGGTATAATCTTAAGCAGGAAACGTAAAACTTGCATATACATACATAACATCTGCCTTCCATTATATTTTACAGGTTTTATGGATTAAAGAATATCGTGAAAATGGCTTTTGAAGGCACTAAAAGTGAAGTGGGAATGCTTCATTCTTTGCTTTCGTAAGCTGTTTTCCATTGCTGATCTCAAAACCTAATCATTACATCTACATTTAACACACTTTTCTCTACACTATGCATCAGTGAACTCAATGACGTAACAAAACAAATGTAAAAACCACTGGTGTAATAGATAAACATCACTTTAAAAAATAAACAGAAAACAAACTTCTAATGGATTCTCTAATAAAAGGAATCAGGGTTCCTTCGAGGAATAACTGCTTCTGGGAGTGGGTTGGAGTGTATACAAGACGAGCGTTTGTAGTGCAAGAAAGTAAAGAAATATTCAAAAAAGCCCCCTCCCCCTGATAAAACAAGAAACAAAACAAAACCCTACAGTGTTGAAGGTATGTCAAAAGCCAACTCAAAGAAGCCAACTGAAAGAGCACAGAATGACCAAAGCTAGAAAATTAGAGCAGAATAAAAGTCATATTAGGTTATAATCTAAAGTACAATATGAATATACTTGAGTCCATAAATAAATGGGAAACAAGGCAAATCTCCAGTGCTGAATATAAAATGATTTGCATGGATACTGCCCATTTCTTGAGCGTGAGCAATGCATACTGATTTCTTCCAAAGACTGCAGTATAGAAATAAGGAAAAGTAGAGTGAATTTACAGTAGAGAAACCTGGCAAACACTCCTTGAGCCAGGTGATTAAGGCTAACTGGCATCACCAGGGATGAGTCATGTTCCCAATACCTAAACCTGACATGATATGATGAGAAGGGCACTTTACCTGTGTGGTCTGCTGCCTCCAAGCCCCAGTCTAATTGTGAGAAAAATATTAGACAACTCCCAATTGAGGAGTGTCCTACCATATGCCTGACCAGGACTGCTCAAAACTGTCAAGGTCATCAAAAACAAGGGACGTCTGAGACTGTCACAGCCAAAAAGAGCCTAAGGAGATGTGACAAGTAAATGTCATATGGGATCCTAGATGGGATTCAGGGACAGAAAGAGAGCATTAAGTAAAAGCTAAAAGAAGTAAGTGAAGTACAATTTTTAGTTAAAAGCAATGTGTCAGTGTTGGTTTATTAATTACAACAAACACACCACAGTAATGTAAGATCTAAATAATAGGAAATCGAGTGTGTATGGAATATTTAAGAACACTGCATTATCTCTGCAATTTTTCTGTAAATCTAAAAGCTGTTCTAAAATATAAAAATTTATCTTAAAGAACTTTCAGAACTGCTGCATTACCCTTCCTACTTCTATTAAGAACTCAACTATTATCATTTAATTTTTGTATGTGCAATGGTGATTCATGAACACAGCAGAGATTTCTCTTCTAAAAATATTATGAGTGCTATGATAGCTTAATGAAAGATTTCACTTTAATTAAATTAGAATGAAACCCTTCTATCCTCTCTTCTTTCCCTCCAAGGAGGGAACACGGTGTCATCTTATTAACAGGTATTCCCTGGGGCATGTTTTCTCTTTGATAAATTTGTTATAGTCAAGGAACCCAGAAAAACAGTGTTAGCCAAAGGAGATTTTATACGTATATGTGTACACACACACACACACACACACACACACACACACAGACACAGACATAATTTCCTTTTGCTTTACAACAGAAGTTATTTATGTGTTATTAAGAAAATGTTCCTTTTTTATGTGTAGTTAGAAGGCATTAGTGTCTCCTCTGAATAGACTAGATAAATATGATTAAGGGAAAAACCAATACACTATGACGATAATTTAAAAATAATATTCAGTAAAAAGACACGAACAAATTGAAATGAAAGAGTAATAATATAATCAATTATCAAGTGTATTATACACGATAGAAAAATAGCTTTCAACTCTGTCATTTTATTGACCCACAGACCAGACAAGTGTCCCCTGACCCCTCTTTTTGGGGGGCCCCCTCAAAAGCTAGAGTATGGAATTCGATTTCATGGAGGAAGAACAGCAGTACATCCAACATCATTATCATCCCTGACATGTGAAAAAACATATTTTTTCTAAGTAAGAAGATTAAAATACAGCGTACGTCATAAAAAATTAGAGTCAGATAGAATCTGTTTCCTTATTGTGAAATTCAGATAATTACAGGTACCAGAAAATATCACTAAAAACAAAAAAAAAAAGTGTGGACTGAAGGAATCTAGAAACCCTCTGTGGAAGGAATGGGACTTGATCTGTCTTGGGTAGCAAACAGGGGAAGGCTTTCCAGCTGGCATAGGTAAGGTGAGATTGTCCACAGCAGGTTTAGAGAGGAGAGGCTCACTCACTCAAGTGACTCATACTGTTAGGAAATAAAGAGAAATACCACAAAAATAAAAGGGAAACTTTTAAGGGAAGGTTTTGAAAAAAGAGTAAAGTTTTTTTTTTTTATCTAGAAGCTTTTTGAGGTAAGAACTAGATAATAAGGCTGTTTTAAGTGAAACAACAACAACAACAACAACAAAAACCTACAGCCTTGCCTTGCCTAGGGTAGATTGAGCGTAGGTAGCAAAGACATTTGTGTGTTCTTGTCTAATGAGTGAGCACTTGCATTAGGCATTAGGGCAGTCCCAGGTGAAATGGAACAAAACAGGCCTATTGAGGAATATCTGGACAGAATTTAAAGAACCTGGGAGAGCCAGTGGTATGTCCCAGGTTCTCAGGCTGAGTATCTTAGAAAACAGTGATAAAACAGACATACACAGAGAGATCCGTGAGAATTAACAGTCTATTGAAGGAGTGGTGAATATTTTCAGGTGTGTTCATTAGTAGGCATGACGCACAAATTCTAAGGTAATGGCCATAGACAAGTGAAATTACAGAAGTTGGGTCTAAGACTCGTATGAATTGCCATAAAACATAAGCATACTAAAGTCATGACTATACATTATTACAATCAAATAACGAAGAAAATTAGTACTTGGAGTTTTCAAGTGCAGCTACAAGATGGTAGACGTTTGGAATATTGAATATGTAGACCATGCAGTTGTCTATAATGAATTTGAGAAAACACAGAAAGCATCATCTCTCCAAAAGGTCTTTCTCACTGATCTGTTGGGTGGGTGATTACACTATTCATCATCCACACAGGGGCACTTTCAAAAGAAACAGAGGGTGCTGTATTTGGGGATAATGATCGCAAATCTGTACTATCCCAGGAAAACCAGATGAGATGGTATTCTCATGCCATCTGTAGTTCTACCATCCACCTCACGGAGTCTCCTCAATTGGCAGATGTTAGAAAAGATTTTATCCTAAAACATTTAGCCAACCTCTTAGTGGGATTAGCATTTAAACTGGCAGCTTCCAAAGCGTTGGCTGAAAGCATTTGGAACAGTAGCTGTGGGATGAATGAGGCTGGTGCAAGGGTAGGGGAGAAATTATCCAAGGAGGGAGAGGAATGGATAAAATATCTGCATGGTGATTGTGTCCTTGCACCATTTGCTGCATTTCCTTACCACTACGTTGCCGAAGTGCCCCCTCCACACCATTCCCCTGCATTTTTAACAGTTCAGTATTTTTAAACCAAAATAGAATGAACAGTTATCAGAAAAAAAGCTATATGCAACTTGACTATACATCTGAACACAGGCAAACTACCTGTGGATATGGCCACCAGGATATGGCCACCACCTTCCTGCTCTTGAATGTGCAGGAAGGTTGTTCAGGCAGCGGCCTGGGGGCCTTGCAGATGTTGTTTATCCTACTGTTTCTGAGAGCAGCAAAAGAATCATCTATGGTAGAAAATGCCTGGTGTAAAGTCTTGGTATCTATTCTGAAGCTAGAGAAGAAAATTTCCATAATTTAATATATCACAACTAAGTAGAACTCAGCTTATCAAAAGAAATGGAAATACACTGCAGAGTGTATGCTCTAACATCAAGTGTACTTAATAATCATATCAAAAGAATTTATTTTCGGGTGGCTCTTTTTGTCAACCATCTGTTTTTCACTTTTTCATATTTGACAATACTGATAGCATTTTCTCTGATGGTAAAAATGACCTGTGACCATTATAGACAATTTAGAAAGTCAGAAAATATTCAAGAAGAGAATCCGAAGTACTTATAATCCCAGCTTTTAAAAATACCTACTGTGAATAACCATAAGCAACCTTACTGAGATTTTCTTACCAATCTTTTTTTAAATTTCAAAATATTTGTTGCCAACTCTGTAGAAATGTCATAAAAAAACCACTCCAAAACTTTTATCTACATGAGTATACAATTATTTGTTCTATTATATATTTAATCATTATTTTGTTTTCTATTATCTTATATATCTGCCTATTTGTTGTTGTTGTCACATTATGTTGAATGATCTGACAATATTTGGAGGAAATTAGAAAAAGCTCACTTCTAGCTGGGAATGGTAACTCAAGCCTGTAACTCCAGCACTTTAGGAGGCAGAGGCGAGAGGATTGCCTAAACCCAGGGTTCGAGACCAGCCTGGGGCAACTTGGTGAGACCTCGTCTCTACAATAAATAAAAACATATTAGCCAGGTATGGTGGCATGAGCCTGTAGTTCCAGCTACTTGGAAGGCCAAGGCGGAAGGATCACCCTAGCCCAGCAGGTTGAGGCTGCAGTGGCCATATGTGTGCCACCGTACTCCAGCTTAGGCAACAGTGAGAGTCCAAAAAAAAAAAAAAAAGATGCTCACTTCTTATCAAAAAGGTCACAGTTCAGTGCTTGAATCATCACAGATCCTCTTTACCGCTGAATATCAAATTATAAATCTTTGCAAATTGATGGCATTTAAACTTGTATTTCTTTGTTTATTTATGCAGCTGAGATACTTTTCAATGCATTTGATAAACAGATATGTTTTCTCATGTCTGATCTATATTTGGATGTTCCTTACCCATGTAAGTGATTTCTTCTTATTTATAAGTGCTTGTATGTTACACATTTCTATTTCTATAGTTCCATTACTCTGATTTGTAAATATTTGACATGCCACTCCGTTGGATTTGTATATGACTGATGTAAAGATCATGCTTTCATTCAGCATACCACTGCTCAGCACAAGCAGGTTATAGGATGTAGTGATGGATGGGACCGACCTCATGCCTTGCAGAGCTCTCCTTCATCATGGACTCGATTGCTTTCAGTTAGTTTCTCTTCCTTTTGAACTTGGACATAGACTCATTTTTATTTTTGCATTTATGTGTCTTAAACAGTAGGATTTTATTGAATGGAATTGATTATCTGTCTTTTGGAAGGGCCCAGAGAACAAAAGAGGAAGATAACTAATCAGAGATTAATAATTTTAAAAAACAGCTATCACCTTGAGACTGAGCGAGCAAAAGGGTAAAAAGGAAGTTTCCAGATCCCAGGGCATAGGGGGAGGAGGGGCACAGAGCTTACCTTAGCATTCCATTTTTAATTGTTTGACACCTTTTATTTTAATCTTTATATATAAACTTTTAAAATCTATTTCTGTGTGAAGTGATAAGTTAATCATTTTTTTCCTCCTTAAATTACCAATGACTCAACTTGAGCATATTTTAAAGGTACTCAAAGATCACATTTGGACCCAGGAAACCTGGTATATAAGTCAATGCTGAGTCAGTAAATTGCTATAACTTTGGGAACAGGCCAGGTAAATTCTCAGTGTCTCAATTTTATCATCTGTATAACTAGAAGCTCAAGGAAATTATTTACAAAGTTCTTGTTTAGAAAAATATTTAAGAATGTTTCTATTCAGCTTTTAAAATCCCATCTGTTGTAAAATTTCATTTAAAATATCTCTCAGGCTGCCCCAACTATTAAGCAATCAGGAATGAACATAGGTCAGCACCCTTTAAAATCTAAGTTTGTAAAATTGTTTACCTACATGCATAAATATTTTTGCTTCAATGAATGCATTTCTATAATTGTGATTAGGGCCTAAATGAAGCAATTGAGTTAGTATGAATTACCTTATATAATACTTAAATAGGAAGGTATTTATAAATTCTTCTCTGTAATATTGATTATGGCAAATGACAAAATTGCAGTGGTCTCAAGAATACTGAAATATATTTGTAAATCCCTTATTTGTATTCACTCTAAACTATAAAAAAAGTGTAACTCCCTCTATGTGTTCAATTACATTCTTCTTGCAGGTAAAGAAAATGCAATATACAGAAGTCTAATTTTATGGGTGACCTACAGTGTGTATGCTTAAATATTTTCACTGTTCACTTTTACTCTAGATATTGTGGCTCTAACCGGCTTCTGACAGATTACATGTGTTATATATTGATTAGTGAGTTTTTTAATTCCTTTTTTCTTTATTATCTTTTGTAAATAGATTACTCATGCCATATAAACCACACAAAGCCACTATTAAGTTGTTGTAGATTACTAATTACCAAATTAATTATTAGATATAATTGTGAAAAATGAATGTCTTTTAATTAGAAGTCCCCCAGTTTATAGTATTTTGTTATAGCAGCTCAGGCGGATTAAGATAGTAGCAAAGTATCTTCTTCAAGATAGTCATTAATTACAAATAGAAAATAGTAATTTTCCTGTGGAGATACTATACCACCTTACCAAGAACTTCATGTTAGCAATGTAAGTGAAAACATGTATGGATATCTTGTACATTGTGAGAAATCACACTGAAAAAGGTTCATCACTTCTATGGTAATCTAGCCCAAATTCAGATTTTAAACCAAATTGTGAGAAAACATAAGACAGATCCAAATTGGGGGGTATTCTACAAAATAGGTGACCAGGAATCTTTAAAAATTTCAAGATTAAAAAAAGACAGAGGAAGCCTGACGAACTGTCACAGATTGGGAGAGACTTCGGAGATGCAAGACTAAACTGATTGTGGGACCCTGGGAAAGAAACGTGACAGTGAAAACCCCGCTGTATTACAGTAAAGCCTGTGGTTTAGATCATAATGTTGTGTCAGCATTGATTTCTTCATTTTGACAATTGCATTCTGGTTATGTAAGATGTTGACACTGGAAGGCAGCTGGGTGAAGGCTATATGGTATATTTATACTACTTTTGCAATTTTTTCATAATTCTAAATTTATTTTAAAATAAAAACTTAAAAAATGCACATGCTGAACCCAGCGTTTTATTCACCCTTTAGTAAAATTGAATGTCCTGGACCTTTCCTGAAAACAGTTCCTACAGCAAAAGAGGCAATGAAGACGCAGTGGCAGAATATGAAAAGTGGGCAAAATCTACCACTCGGGAGTCAAGTCAACGTCCCCCAGGCAAAATGTTGACAGTTTTGTATGAGATAAGCTCTGTGGGCTGTAAAAGTGATCCTCCCTAGGAAACAATGAAGTCTAAATACTTGCACGTTGACAGAAGCCATGTTACACACTGTTGTAAACTTTATTTAAAAAATGGCCAGCATTTTCACCGGTGATGAGGGAGAAGAGTCACCACTTTGTAGGAGACAGTTGGAATGGAATCAGTACTCCAGAGAGGACTGGTGAAATGGAATCTCTGTGACCCAAAGTATAAAATAAATATCCCCAAATCCACACTGATAAAAATATAAATTCATGATTAAATAATAGACAAATAGGAGTGAAGAGACACATCCTCCATGCAGAAGAATTCTAAATAATTTACAGATACTCTGTTCTCAGAAGGTAAAGCACAACTTTCCAATTGTTAGGATGACTCACAGTAACTTCCTTCCTAAGAGGATAGTGTGGGAAGGGGAAAAAGAGTTACCTTACAGGGGATAAACCTGACACAGTGGACACCAGTCAGGTAATCATGGTCAACATCAATGGTGATGTCATGTTGACACTGTGTACTCTTGATATGATGTGATGAGAAAGGTACTTTACCTTTGTGATTTTTCTCCACAAAATCTATAACCCCAGTCTATCATGAGAAAAACATCAGAAAAATTATGATTGAGGTGAATTCTACAAAATGCTTTACCAATATTCTTCAAAACTGCCATGGTCCTCAAAAACAAGGAAAACGTACAAAACTGTCACAGCCAAGAATTGCCTATGGAGAGGTAATGACTAAATATCATGTCAAATTCTCTATAAGACTCTGGAGAAAGAGAACATTATGTTAGAACTTAGGAATAGAAATAAAGTATGTACTTTAGTTGTTGAAGTATCAATATCAGTTCACTAATTGTGACAAATGTGCCTTACTATCATAGACATTAATAATAGGGGAAATTGGATGTAATATATATATTGCCTTCACAATATGTCCTGTAAAAGTCCTAACATAAAAAAAATATTAAAAAACAAATCTTGGAAGAAAGGCACATTAATTTAGAATATTTCTACCTCTTTAACATTTTTCAGTATTATGTTAATATAACATTAATATATTTTGTTTTATATGTTTTGAGATATTCTATCCATAACTGGTGACCTATGGGTAGTTTTAAGAGATATCTGAATATCGTAGGTTATAAAACAATAGTGACTTAAGGACTATAGATGCTCATTTGTTTTGAATATTTATTCCAGCTCTCAGTGGTATTGACAAAATTAGGCGTGTGGATTTAAACTGCTCTCTCAATGAGGCTTCTGGAGCATCTGAGTGAGAAATGGGGAAGTCAAAACAGCCTTTGAGTGGTTTTGGAAATAAGACATCTGGAAACTCTTTGGGGGGATTGTGCTGACTGTTCATTCTTTACTCGATAGTCTATGCCTCTTGAAATTCTAAAGTTATAACAGTAGGCCAAAGTGGCACCCCACTAATATTTTCTGCTAATAAAACTCATAAAAAATAAAATTAAAAAATAAACTTTAAAAAATAAAACCCATGAGTTGAGAGACCCTCCTTTGACTGGCAGTCCTATTATTTGGACACAATAAGGTCATCATGTCAAAGTTAGACAGAGGATAGATGGTATTTTTAGAGATGCAATTTCAATTCTTCTGCCCAGAAGGAATAACTATTCTCCTTGGTTCCCCACCCCACACATCTCTCTGCTCCCTCCATCTCACAGACATGAGAAAGTGTCCTCATCCTTCTTCCACAGTTTCGTGTAGGAGAAGCAGGATGCAGCAACATCACCAAAGTTGAAACTGCTGTGGATGGACTTTAGGTTTCAATGCACGACTGATTTCCTCTTGTTGAGTTTGATCTTTTCCTGGTGATGTGTTAGTCTTATCTTTTTCTTCTCCTCCTTCACCAAAACTCAGCACTGCCCAGGCCTCACATTTTGACCCTTTTGCTTCTTTGCTGTGCAGTACACACTATGCATGGCCATTATGGGGAAAACGGATGTAAATATGTACAGAACAATTTCAATAAGGTGAAACTTTATGAGGCACAATGTCTTGACTGAGATCCCTCAATCAGAAAGTGGCCCAGCAGCAATTTGAATTTCTGGTACTCAACAACAAGAGTGCGAACTTTCAACAGTGACTTTCCTCTTTTGACAGGTAGCACTGTAATTAATACAGAATACACTTCGGTAAGGTGGGGATATATTTGACCAAGTGAAGTATGTATCCTTCATGTGGTGCTATTATATAATTAGGAACAATAAAAGATCCCCTTCAAATAGAAACTCAATTCCATTAGACAATCATTACTAAAGACATAAAGGTTATTGGCCTGACAGCATTAGGGCCTATTGAGTTCTTTGTCCAGGAAGTAGAATGAAATTATGTGTGCACTTTCCAGCAGTGCTTCTTAATGATCAGTGACACACATTTGTGAGATAATTTCAAGGCCGAACCTAGATTCCAAGAATGGGACAGAGCTAGTTGACCTATCATGGGATCTGACCTTGTTACTCTATAATGTACGCCCATTAACTCTACACTCTAACTATCTAAACTTCCTGCTCACTGCTCATCTACTAAAATGCATCGCGAGAATAATTTAAAAAGCCCCTTTGAGTATGAGCATTTCTTAATATAAAATGTTAAAAGATTTGGGTATCCCTTAAATCTTAAAGGTGATATATACTATTGTCTTTAAGTGTAGAAAAACAAGTCTTCATAACAAGCCTTAGCATAAATGACATAAATATATATATTTGAATTTTCTGGGCTCTTTGCTTTGAACACTTTGGCAGTGTCAGGTTCATAAACTTTCTGTGTCTAAAAGAAATAAAAACAAAACAATGGCTCTTAAGTGTCAGAAACTTTAAAAGGATCTTTTCAAATCCTGACAACAGCCTTACACGTTTTGCCTATGAGGAGCTCAAGACAGAAAGATTAAATAAACTGTACATGAAAACATGGTTAATAAATGAGAAAGTATGCACTTATTTATCACCTAAGCTGCATACACAGAGCCTGCAGAGAGAGCACCGAGAGGTTGCAGCCCCTTCTGGGTGTCAGTGGTTTCAGGGAGAATTGGTGGAGTATTCTGGACTCTGGAAGCATGAGGATGTTGGAACATTAGCTGCTACTTGATTGAGCAATGTCACCGTCTTCCATTATGTGTGTCTATGGGTAGCCATTGAGGCAAGCAATGATTTATTTTATTCAAAATACCTCACCTTAGCTGCAGATGATATCAAGAATCTATAATTCTGAGTATTGATCCAGTATGCTAATAGTGGATTTGTAAAACGAATTCCAGGCGCCAGAGTCTAGTAGATACCACATTCTTTTCCAAAGGGAAGGGAAGAATTTGGGGTGTAAGTGTATGGAAATCTCTGAATCAGAGTGTAATATTTTATGATGAAAGAATTATTTTTTATTTATGAGTGTCCACTTTGTAGCTACATTTATATTATACTCCTGTCCTCATTTTTGTGACATCTAGCTGCATATCATGAAGTTAACAGTGTTCTTAACATTTTATAAATGAGAGTAATCTGTGTTCTGTAATTTTATCCGAAGATACCAACAAGCTATGACTATGGCAAACAAGGGGTGATACCGGAAGCATTTATAAACCTCAGGTAATACATGGCCCCTAAACATGGACGTGTTTAATAAAGATCTGCTCAATTGAAACAGAGTTGAGATATCTACATACTTTAGTGTTCAGAGTAATTGCCCAAAGAAAGAAACCAAAATGTTATAATGTGGGAAACCGAGCAAAAACTATATCCCACGAGAAACAGAGTATGTGCATTTAAAATGATTTCCTTCTCAAACATCAATTAACCCCATTTTTCAAATGTCCATTGTTATACTGCAATACCAAATTATGATGAAAACGGAATCTGAAAACAATGGCATTGAAATAAACAGAATTTTAACAAGAAAAAATTTCTTCCTTAACATATTTCAGATACTCATCTAAGCCTTTATGAATATGATACTCTGAAGAAAATCGTGTTCTCTTTTATGGAAACAGCTCCCTCAATAACAGAGCCTTTATACAGCACATGCTCAAGAAGGATTCTGGGATACTTCAGCCCCGTAACAGATACTTGTTACTCAGAGTCATCTCCCTTGCTCCATCTCAAATGGAATGCTGTTCCTGTCATCCCTGAGTCATCAACACAGGATTCTACTTCAATTATACCTAAAGCTACCCTGTGAATGCAGGCATTTCTGAGAAAGACATTCTTCTCAAGATTGGAAACACCATAATCTCGTAGTTTCAAAGTAGAAAAACATGATAAATTAATGTTTCTGCCATTGCCACAGTGGTTGAGTAAAGCCTTCAACAACTGAAGACCATAAAAGGCAGCCCCCAAAAGTCTATCCAATAGCTATAAAAACAACACAGCACAAGAAGAAATCACTAAGTCCAATCACTACAAGACTATAAAATATTAAATAGTTTAGACAGATAAACAACAAATGGAAACTAAAGCATTATAAATGATTTCTAGGGTTATGTTTTTTTAAAGCTTTTGATTGTACTTACTATCTAATTAGCTTACACATCAAATGCCTCATGCTTTGGCAAACAACTTGTTCAATATTTTAATAAATCCTACCCAGACATCAGCCCTGTGAGCAATGATGCTAAGAAAATGCATTCACTTCTAGAAAAAAAATAAAATAGGAGATGATTTTCATTCTTCAGAAAATGTGTTCTACTATTTCAGATTTCCTCTGGAACTGATTAGGAATAGACATAAGTAGATATTTTCCAAGGATGGTTGATTTGCACATACTCTATTGAGCAACGTTCACACCAGATACTATACTCTGCCACCCAGTAAGTCCTAGAGAATATCAAAATCTTGTCACCTAATTTTGGTGGGAAAGGAGGCTACTGCTTGAGCTTGGACAATATACCAATTGTAATTCACGACTACCAAACCCAGTGGCTTGATGCTTTCTAAATTAACCAAGTCAGGGTTGTCATCTTCAAGAAAGTTCTTGAAACCACTTTTGATGTTTGTTTATCAGCCTTCCAAAATGCATGGTTTCTGTGTTCCTAACAAACACAAAGATGAAATGTGTCAGCTGGTCACCCAAAGCAACTCTTTGCTGCCACAGATAATTGGCAAGGCCTCAAATGTAGTATTTGTCCCGAAGAGAAAATGTATTCAGTTACTATGGTAGTTATTTCACCCAGCACATATAATTGCTTAGTTTTCTTTCTAAATTGGTATTTAAAATAGATATTGTGAACTTAGGACTATGCTATTAGTAGTCTTAAACATACTACTGTTTTGCCATTTTATTTGAACTGGACATTTAGTACTGCATTTTTTTAAAGAATAATAATGTTATCAATTGCTCATAGTTTATATAACTTATAAATTCATAACAAAAGCTAAGCTAATTGGCATTATCTAAAAGCATATGATAAATTAATAATAATAATCATAATCGTAATAATAATACAGTAATTTTGTAGAGAAGATGCATTTCACCTTGTTGAAAACTGTTAAAATCTAAAGAGCAATTTATCCCTATGACAGTGGTTGTGTATATTTGTATAGTCCTAATTAATGTCTCAAAGTTTAAAAATTATTTTGTTTTGCTAGGAAAACTTTGGTTTGTTTTTCTGCTTTTATTTTATGTCTATTTTCATTTTTAAATTCGAAAGGTACATCTGCAGGTTTGTTCCATGAGTGTACTGTGTTATAGCAAGGTTTGTGACTCTTTTAAGCCCATCATCCAAATGGTGTGCGTAGTGTCCAATGGATAGTTTTTCAACCTCAGCTTTTCCACTGCCTCCCTTCCTTCTTCCCCTCTTTAAGATTCCTCACTGTCTATTGTTTTCATCTTTATGTCTGTGTGTACCCGGGGTTTAGCTCTCACTTGCAAGTGAGAACACATGGTATTCAGTTTTCTGTTTCTGTGTTAGTTCACATAGAGTAATGGTTTTCAGCTGCGTCTATGTTGCTATAAAGAACATGATGACATTCTTCTTTATAGTTGAATAGTATTCCATGGCATATATGTACCACATTTTCTTTATGCTGTCCATCATTCATAGGTACCCAATATGGGTTCATGTTTTTGCTATTGTAAATAGTGCTGTGATAAACATAAGGGTACAGTTGTATTTTTGGTAGAGCTAGTTATGCTTTTTTGGATATAGAGCCAGTAGTGGGATTCCCGGGTGGAATGGCAAATCTGTTTTTGTTATTTGAGAAATATTCAAACTGCTTTTCACTGGGGCTGCACTAGCTTACATTCCACGCCAACAGCACATGTGTGTTCACTTTTCTCCACGACTTCGTCAATGTCTGTTACTTACATGCTTGCACATAAATAAGTGCCAACATTTTCTCAGCTTTAGGCCTCAGTTGATTCCTGTGATTCCTGAGTGTATCAGCCCTCAAAACTAGATACCACACTTTGACCACAATCATCTTTCTTTTAAGTTCATTTTATCTGCTTTTTAAAAATTTGATCATGTGATTCTTCTGGTCTTCGCTTCACTACTGATTCTCTATGAATAGTGAGGTCCTGAGTTCTCTAGAATTCATCATTGTGTGTGCTGCTTTCTACTGACTTTTGCCCAGAATCTCCAAAGCTTTCACCCCTGGATATTCCTCTCCTCCCATTCAAACAATACACACTATCAGACCTTCTCCTCTCTTTATATATCAATACCACTCTGTTTTCCAATCTCCAACTACTCTGTTTCCCAGTCATCTCCAACAGAGAATTTCAATTCCCTTAGTTGTCTAACTGGACATAAAAATTTAAAGATAAACCTGGGAGAACAATTAGACTCTTAATAGATAAAGACCTCATGAGACAGAGTATACAGTTTATATTTAATCAGAGAGATCATAGAAAACCATGGAAAATGTTGGAGCCTTTTAGGAAGATTATCTGATAGTCGTCATAGAATAGAGTACATGCACTGGTTGGGTAACTAGTTGGGAGATAGTTTTAATGATGACTTTAATTAAGGTAGAAATAGTTTTTCTTGAAGGAATGAAATTTTAAAAAATCGTCTTGTCTCTTGAGATTGAAGTAACCTAGAAGAGAGAGAGCAGCACAAAATTTCAAACGCTGGCTGTCTAAAAAGACCACAGAATCTTTAATAGCAAAAAAGAGTCTACCATGCAGGTGGCATCACTGATAGAAGTTTTTTTAAAAAAATGTAAAAAAATTTACAATTTTTTTTTTTTTTTAGTTAGAGTCTCACTCTTGTCACCTGGGATGGAGTGCAGTGGCATGCTCATGGCCACTGCAGCCTCAACCTGCTGGGCTTAGGTTATCCTTCCACCTCAGCCTTCCAAGTAGCTGGACCTATGGATGCATGCCACCATGCCCGGCTAGTTCTTGTGATTTATTGTAGAAACAACGTCTCACCAAGTTGCCCAGGCTGGTCTTGAAACCACGGACTCAGGCAATACTCTTGCCTCAGCCTCCCAAAGTGCTGGGATTACAGGCGGAGCCACCACAACTGGCCATGTGTTATGATTTTATATTACTTGTATGAGTGAATAAGTAGAGATAAGCTTCATTTGAAATAGACTGAGTTTTAACATGCATGTGGGATATCCAATTGAAAAAACAAAATGTATAGAATAATATAAAAGGCAATTGATAAGGTTAGGATTAACTGAAGATTTCTATGAAACTGACGGAAGAAAACTTCTTAATTTGGAAGACGAGCTAACAGAATGCCATCTGGTAGATAGGAAGTATCAAGGTGTTATTCATGTTGTCTAAATAAATTTAAATAATTTAGGCTTCAAGTATTATTTTCTCAGGCTATAGGAGCAGATTATTTTCTAAATTAAAATCGACTCTACATTCAGATATTAATTAATGAAAAATATATTAAAAGGCATATTAGTCTGTATTTAATAGTGTAAAATTATTTTGTGGTTTTTGCTAAATAATCATTGAAATCCAACTTGGTAAAACAGTTTGGCAGTTTTGGTTTTTTTTAGGATTTAAAATGAAACTCTGTTTACAATAATTAAAAATGAAAACCGACATCAATTAAGGGATTTTCTGAAGAGGCAGGCTTGAGGCAAAAGTACTTTATTTCAGCTAAAATGGACATATTTATACAACTTATTCAAAGTGATATCTGAAAATCTATGAGAATTAACAGGAAGAGTTTTGAATATGCACTTCACAAAGTGTGGGTTTCTTTTCATAGACATGACAGTTGTCGCCAAATATTTTATGTTCATTCTTATTCTAAATAATATCTCCCAAGATTATCTAATGCATAAAATATGATGACCTAATAATGACAATGGGTTTAATGTCTGGTAAATTAAAACTTTAGACTCTGAGAATAGAAGATAATATTAAACACATTGAATCTAATTCACACCATACATTCATTTTACCACATTCCTGACTAATGTCCATTCACCATTTTTCCACTAACGCCAGAAGTAGGCCAGTGCTAAAAGATACATATCAGTCCCCACATAGTGAAATATAATTATTTTAAAAGTTCTTTTTTCTAATAAATTAATAACCTGCCACTCTATATATTTCTTCCTTGTTCCTCCTGCTACCTCTGGAACAAGCACCACATCACTCTGACTCCTTGCTGACATAGAACCATGTAAAACTTTGCAGTCAGCCAGAATGTCTCTTCTTCATCTCTCATCCAGTTGTTTGCTCAAAATTATCTAGTTTTTAAAAGCTGCTGCCATCTTGGCGTCTTTAGTCTTACACATTTTAACACACCCATGTTCTTTGTAATTGGTCAAGTGTGACCTACCCTGCATTGAGTATTTTATTTTATAATATGAAAATATTTCCAGTGAAAGTCTATGCAGAGTGATAAATATTAAGATACATTTGATTTGTACAAAACTTTTGATTAGTCTAACTTAAGACAAAAAGTAATATCATAAACTCACCTGTTTTCCTGGAGAGAGTGAGCTATTTTCAGCCACACAGTCTCTCCTTTCATCTACATAATATACTAGCATAAATGAAGAAATTATAACTACCGTAATTAGACAAAACTATCAGATAACTCCACTTACACTTTATCAACCTCTGGGTAAGCTTACCATGCTCTTATCTGGAGGAAGTACTTGGAAATTACTATTCATAGGGTCCATGGACCAAAGGAGATAGAGGAACACATTGCAAAAATGAAGTAACAACAAAAAAAGACAAACATAATTTGATTAATGTTTTATTCTCAGAATGCAAAGTATACATTCTCAAAATATAAATTTTTTGCATTCTCAGAATGCAACAAATAAAATTGCAAAGGATAATATTTTACTTATGTACCCAGCAGAAGAAGCTAAAACTTTATCAATGAGCATCAAGTATTTTTTTAAGAAATGAAACATTTCAAGTGAAGTCAAAGTACTCCATAATCCTTCCACAAATCCCCAAGTATCTCATTGCCTTCCTAAATTCCATCTTTATTTTTCACTTGGGGTAAACACATCTTAAGCGTTTTTATAATTTTACTGTATGCATATGCACTCATGTAATTCATAGTTTTAAATTTACATAGTTACATACATGTATTGTTTACTTTTTAACTTTTTGAAATCCACTCAACATTGTAGGCTGCTTCAATAATTTATTCTAAGTAATTAAAGTCTACATAAATATTACAAACTTTATAAATCTACCAGTCTACTAACAGATATGTGGTTTGTTTCTAATTTTCCAATGTTATACGCAATTCCTGGATAAATATTCTTGCATACGTCCTATGATGTGCATATATAAATAAGTAGTTTGTAAGTAATTAACATTTTAAAACTTTCTTAGATATTGCCAATTGCTTTTCAGAATTGTTATACTAATTTACGTTTTCATCAGCAATCTGGGAATTATCACTTCTACACATTCCCCTAAACCTTTAGCATTCTATTTTTTAAATGTTTAATGTTTGCCAATTTGTTGTCAGTTAAATATCACCTCATGGCGTTGAATATGCATTTCCTAAGTATGGCAAGTGTAAACCATATTTTTGACGAGTCAGGTGTCCTGTTCTGTGCTTTGTTCTTTATTCAGTTTTCTATTGAATTTTTTTTCTGACTGATTTGTGATTTTTATTGTATTTATGAATTCCCACATTATTGATTATGGCAAATCATTTTCATAGACTATCATTTATCCTCTATTTTAAATTTTGACATGCTCAAGTATTCCATACTTTCAGTTATTTATATTTTTTGCTTATTGAAAATATTTCATTATATTCTCAAAACTCTTTTCTACCCAAGGCCACAAATATATTTCCTATATTTTTGTGTAATAAATTTATAGGTTTATTTTTAGGACTTTAATCTTTCAGGAATTTATTTTGGGTAAGGTGTGTAGTAAAAATCTAATATTATTAAAATGTAAAAATCAAGGGATTGCTTTTCATTTGTTTTTGTTATATTTTGATGATTTGTGATTTAATTTAGACATTACAGCCTGTATAATATCAATGTTGAAACCTTCTGTGCTAGAATACTTCATTAGTTTTGAATATATCCTGTGTATTTTTTAAATAGTCTATTTCCTTATATATCGAGTGAAATATTAAGAAATCAAAATTAATAGTTACTAAATTCTTCTAATTTTAATATTATTTACTTTATTTATATGCTTCTTCTATAGGTATTTTAGGTATTTTAAAGTCCCACAATGGAAATGTCAATTTCTCCACATAATTCTGTTAGTTTGGACTTTACATATTTTATTTGTTTAAAATGATATTATACAATTGCATAAAGGTTTTTGATTCTTATATAACCAACTTACTTTGGGTTAGTATGTGCTCTCTTATTTTATTTTGTATTGTTTTTAAAATAAAAGCATTTATTCAATAATTATACAACAAAGTATAAAAAAGATGAACAACCACACCAAAGGTCATCAAAAATGTCTTTATAAGTTAGACAATGCTAGCTGTTTGTTTTATACTATGAGTTAAGCCTTCAGTGATGTTAACTTCAAGTGTGAATCTTCTTGGTGGTGTCAGAAGCTCACAAGATTGTGGATATCATTGATTTGCTTCACCATTTCCCTCATGTGTTCACCCTCCTCCTTCAGTATGGATGGAAGGCATTTTTGCTGGTAGGCACTAAGGGTAATGGTGGGTTTTTGAAAACTAAGCACTTTCTCCATCTTTGCTGTTGGTAGTCTTTTTTCATAGTAACCTGTTTGATGGTATTGTTCAAATGAGGATGCCATGAACAGGATGAAAAAAGTTCTTCACAGCTTTCACTCTCAGCTCCCAGTCCTCTCTGATAGTGAGAGAGACATGAAGAAAGAATTACCAGCTGTACCTGATTTTATTTTATTTTATTTTATTTTATTTTATTTTATTTTATTTTTTGAGTGGGAGTCTCACTCTGTCACCCAGATTGGAGTGCAGTGGCCGCTCCCAGCCACCTCAGCCTCAACCTGCTGGGTTCCAGCGATCCTTCTGCCTCAGCCTTCCGAGTAGCTGGAACTACAGGCGTGCGCTACCACGCCCGGCTAATTTTTGATTTATTGTAGAGATGAGGTCTCGCCAAGTTGCCCAGACGGGTCTCGAACCCGCGGGCTCAGGCAATTCACTCACCTCAGCCTCCCAAGGCGTGGGATTACAGGCTGAGCCACCAAGCCCGGCACCTGATTTTATTTTAAACTCTTACCTTGTCGTTATCTTTTATTTGTGTCTCTTGTTAATGGAGTAGTTGGATTTGGTAGTTTTATTCAATGAAGTTAGTTCATTAACATTCATTTGGTTTTATAAAAAAATGACACGTCTATCAACTTCTTTTTTGTTTATTTTCTATTTGATTTTTAATGTCTTCTTGCCTGAAATAATAATGTTGCTCTTATACTTTGTATATTTTTCACTTGTTTAGAGATTATGGACCCTATTTCTATTAATGTAGCAGTTACCCTTATGTTCTTAACATACATAAAAACATAACTTTTGTAACAGACTTTGAAGTAATATAGTGTCTCTGTCTTACTCATAATTATGACTTCAGACCATTCACAAAGTCTAGAGAATGTTTATTACTCGTATTATTCACTGTCTATGAGTATAGATAGTAAACAGAAAATAATATATAAACAAAGAAATACATTTTTTATGTGCATATGATATATAATGTGCAATATAGCTTATACACAAAGCATCTGATATGTGTCAATGCAAGGAAAGGTAAAAAGAGATGAGGTTGTCCAGAGAAGACCGTGAACAAGGAAAATATCCAAATATGTTTGAAAGCTAACATGTGACTTGCATGAGAAAATGTATTAGGAACGACCTTTACACCGTAGCAAGATCACAAATAGGAAACATATGAGAAAGGAAGCATTCGACATTTGAAAAGCCCAAAATCTTCCAGAACATCCTGATGAACATCATCACATGTTGGGAAACCCTAAGATTATGTTAGATAGGTTTGCTGCAAAGAATGGTTTAAGACCATATGTTGTAACTCCTATGATTTCAGTTTCTCTGATGGAAAACCAGAGGGCTTTCTAAATGTTCTAAATATCAGGGTGAGAATGAGAGTCAGACATTCATAAATAAGTCTGGAAAATATCACTGCCTATGAAAGACTGATAATGGAGTCATGAAAGGGGACTAAAGTTCCAGAGGCTGGAAAGAAGAATTTTCTGTCTGTTTGATACTTACTCTTTCGTCATGTACACCTTGTGTCTAACACAGATGGGAACTCAATCAGTATGGGCTGGTTAAATGTGAAAAGGCAGCTACCATCATAATTAAGTCTCACTCAAGACCAGAAATATGTTAGTCCATGTGGAAAATGGGAGAAAAGGAAAACAAAATACATTTTTAAACTGTCAAAAGAAAGCATTATCAAGTTATCGGTTATTATATATTTTATTGGAAATGCAAGGAAAACAGAAATAAGAGTCAATAATGACACCACATTCCAAGCCTGGAAGACCTAGGACTTTGGCATGTGATAGGAAGAAATGACATTCTAGCAGTGATGTAAATGAAATTATGTACATGTTTTATCATCAAAATAGTTAAATTAAAGCATAAGCCACAAAAGCGTTCAATTTTTATTATATACCATTTTAAAACTACTAAACATGTTTCATAAATTCAATTTCCATTATGTTTTAAAGCTTACCAAACATGTTTCATATCTGTCTTCTACTGTTTCCCAATACTAAGGGTGCTAAGTAAAATCATAAAGCCAATGCTTTTCAAAGTACACACAACTACTAAAAACAAATTCTGAAACTTTCTGCCATCTTAGTACTTTCCAAATTCACTAGATTATAAGAATCATCTGGCATCTTGTTTAAACCACAGAGTACCAGGTGTTAGTGCAGACCTTATATTCAGCACATTAGTAGGGCGTACTCAAGAATCTCTGTGTTTAGCCAACATCCCAGGTAATGCCATTGAACAGATACATTTGGAAGGATTATTCTTCACCAAGCTGTTTTCTAAAAAATTATATTTTGTGCAGTAAGAAGCAATGTTTAAAATGATAACCTTAGTAACTCCCCTAATCTCTGTTTGTACATACCTTTACAACTAACTCTGCCTTTCCTTCCCTTAAGAAGCAGAATGTATTTCCTTGTTATACCTTTAAGCTGACCTGTGACTTGCTTTACTAACATAATGCAGAAGAATGATGTTGTAAGACTCCAAGACTAGGTATCAAGAGACTTACAGATTGAGAGAAGGAACATACACATTGAAAATTATCAGAATATGTATATGTATATATATTCTAATAGAGTCTATTATTCTAATATATTCTGTGTATTCTAATAGACTCTATGTATTCTAATATATTCTAATATACGCATGCCTTTGACACACAAACTCTTCGGCAACCATTCCAGGAAACCAGATCACAACAACCCAGAGTAGTTAGGACTTGCTCAATGACTGTCAGCTTTTCTATTTTTTTTATTCCTATTTCCAACAAGGAACCAAGCAGAGGAAGGTGGATATGCTCCGCAGGCAATCATATAAGGTGTCTCATTTCTTCTTAATTCATCTCCACTTTGGCTTCTCCTGGTGAACAACATTCAACTGGAACATGCCTGAAGCCTTTCCTTCTCTCACTACAGAGTTTTACCATTCCCTTATTTGCCTCTGAATGTCCACCAAACACAGGTGATGGTGACTGACTCCCGTGCTCCAGGGAACCTGAATACACAGCTTTGTTCTTTCTCATTTGTTTATTTCCACCAGCTTTTGCTCAAAACTTCTTCTCATCTCTCTTAGAACTCCAAGGATACCATGAAGAAAATTGAAATGTCTTCTCTGAGTAGAGGAGTATATGGGGAAAGAGGGCTAGTCAACCACTAATACCAATCCTAAATACCGAATGAGGCCAAATGGGATGACCCAGCCCCTGTTGAGCGACCACATGCCTACAACTGTTAGTGTTCCAGGAAAGACCAGAAGAAGAAATTGCACATCTGAACCAAGTTCAAATTGCTGACCCACATAAGTATAACACAAAAATTTTTTGTTGTTGTCATTACTTAGTCTTGATGCCTTTTCTTTACACAGCAATAGATAATTGTAACACTTGTTAATTTACTTCTGAGGATATAAATTGCAGAGTTATTTGCATGTAGGTGACAATACATGTTTGACTAGAGGAATAAAGGTCAGATTTTTGCCAAGGGAAGTGTCCGTATATATGGATGGTAACACAAGGAGGAGTCAGTACAGAGTGAAGAAAAATAAAAATCACAAAGATATAAAATAATTCTAATTGAATAATATGAAGTCTGGGAATGTAAACTTTTAAAATAATATGTATCCATTGGAATCAAACACAACTGAGGCAAAAGAAAAATGCATATGAGGGTATGTGCGGAGAATGTGATTGGGCAGAATGTCACCAACAAACTTAAAGGTGAAAATGTGTATAATTAGCTTTCAAGAAAATTGGAATACATTTTGCTATAAATGGAATAGATGAGAAAAAACAAAACAGCTTTTAATTATGCACTTTAGAAATAAAAGGAAGATGAAGAACACAGGGCAGTGGAAAAATCACGTAAATCATTTTCTCAAGTGCAAAGGCCAAGAAATTGAAACAGAAATACACTTATGGTTGTGAAATTACTCATTCATAGAGGAAAATACATAGAATTAGCAGATGCAGTTTTATGCCTATCTCATATATGGTTACGTTGAGATAGTAACAATAGCTTCATAGACCTAAGCAAATTTCATACATCCTGGAGGCCAGGTTGACTTGAGAACAGTTAGATTAGTATACAGCAAAAGAAAGGCATCCTGACTATGGCTTCCAATTAGCAAGGTTGATAAATCATCACTGATTAGACTTATTGGTGTTGAAGATGTACTGACACTAACCCAATTTCCCTCATAGTGGTATACCATAATTAACCAAGAACCTAAACTGTAGGCCAAGCCTACAAAAGAATCCCCAACCCATTCCCCTAATATGTCACTTTCTCTAAAAACAAAATGAGGTTTAAGCTTTAATTAGGCATCTATTCATGCCATATTTTCCATAGTTTCTGTATCTTTTCCAGAATTCCAGAAATGTAGATGCTCTGGCACACACAAAACAACTATTAGACATATGAAACATAACTTACCAGCTTAAATATTTTTTAGTTGAATTCTAAGACACTGACTACACTGCAGGGCTAAGCACAGTATATGTGATTGTCAACTTTTTGGATGATGAAAATATTGTGGCATGGCTGGCTTCAAGGAACTTATCAATGCATTGTAGGACCAGTGTCTCTCAGTTGCTTATATTTGAAACAAATGTCTCAATCTCCTCAGATAACCCTGAAGATATATTTTCCAGACTATTCTCCAAATATGATTAAAAGCTAATCAAAGTATTATTAAATATATATCTATGTATTATATGCTTATGAGAAAAGTACCTTGGTTTTAGAAGAAATAGCAATTCTATTTTATTTTATTTTATTATTTTATTTTAACATGTAGGGTACAATTCAGGATTGGGTTCTCTTTTCTTTTCTCTGTTTAATAATATAAAACAAATAGCCGGGCTTGGTGGCTCAGCCTGTAATCCCAGCATTTTGGGAGTCCTAGGCGAGTGGATTGCCTGACTCCGTGGGTTCGAGACCCACCTGGGCAACTTGGCGAGACCTCGTCTCTACAATAAATCAAAAAAATTAGCCGGGCATGGTAGCACACATCTGTAGTTCCAGTTACTTGGAAGGCTGTGGTGGAAAGATCGCTGGAGCCCAGCAGATTGAGGCTGCGGTGGCCGGGAGCATGCCACTGCACTCCAGTCTGGGCAACAGAGTGAGACTCCAACTCAAAAAAACAAAAAAGATAAAACAAATATAAAACTGACACATATAATGTAGTAGAAAAAAAGCTGTTTATCCTTCTGCGTTTTGATTTTCATAGAAAATGTAGTTATTTTGTTGGGTTCTAGACATCCTGCCTTCCTCATGAGTTCTACTAAAAATAGTTCTGCTGAAATATAATTCAACTTCTGTCTTATTCAATATAGAACTTTAAGTGCATAGTCTTTGGAGGAGAATCACTCAGGTTCAGTTACTTCTGAAAGTACATCTAGGTGTGTTTAAGAGAGGTCTCAGATCCTCATTCAGCGTACGCTCACCGCTTTGGGACCATTGGACTTTGGTCTGATTGATGTTTTTTGATGCTCTCTAGTAGCTGTAAGGAAGTATTGTAGTGTTCCTGGGGCTAGGGATCCCTGTGATAGTAGCAGAATATCTGCTTTTTTTGCTTTAAAAAAAAATTCCCTCTGGCATCAGGTTGGCATCCATTGGATAAGATCCAGACCGCTTTTCTATTTCTTCTGGTCTTACTGAGATCCAATGGAACCTCCCTGATGACCCGATCTCATCTTGTTTTTCAGTGGAATTCAGAACATTCTGAATTTCTGCCAGGCGTCCAACCTGGACAACAGAGTGAGACACTGACTCAAAAAAAAAAAGAAAGAAAGAAAGAAAGAAAAATTAAACAGCCTTTCTTCTAATTCAATAACAATGCCAAGATTACAGTTGCTTTTGTTTTGTTTTGTTTTGTTTTTTGAGTTGGAGTCTCACTCTGTCGCCCAGACTGGAGTGCAGTGGCCGCTCCTGGCCACCGCAGCCACGACCTGCCGGGCTCCGGCGATCCTTCCTCCTCAGCCTTCCAAGTAGCTGGAACTACAGGCACGTGCTACCATGCCCAGAGTATAAACTACAGGCACGTGCTACCACACCAGAGTATATGGTTTATTGTGGAGATGAGGTCTCGCCTGCCCAGGCGGGTCTCGAACCCGTGAGCTCAGGCAATCCACTCACCTTAGCCTCCCAAAGGCGCGGGATTACAGGCTGAGCCACCGAGCCCGGAAAGATTGCAGTTTTGCTGAAAGAGTAACAAATCTCTATACTTCACATCCTACTCTCATAACCACTCGTGTTTTTCCTGCTCTTTAAGCTATAACCATCTGAAATAAAAGCTAAGAGGAAATAAGAATCCAGGAGAAAATTTAAAAATATTACCCCATTATATTGATACTTTTATCACAATGTCTTCATAAGGCACTGTGCTAAGCTCTACGAAGACACAAACAACACTGAAATACGTATCAATAAAGAGTCTCGCAACAAAAAAAAAATGAACTGTTGTGAATGCATGTGTTGTATAAACACATGTAAAACAAAATGCTATGAGAAAAAAGAAAACGCAATTCAATTACGTGTGGACTTTCAAAGTAGGTACACATATACACTTAGAAAATTGTACCATAAAAAAATTATAGTCTTTAACTAGGCAACATATCTAGAAAATCATTAAAGATAACTGTTTAAATGATATTTTTTAAGTGTAATGAAATGTCCTTGGTGGTTTTTCTGGAGTTGAAATATACTCAATTATATTATTAACTCATAAGTACATGTTTTCTGTTACTTATGAATTTTTTTTTTTTTTTGAGTTGGAGTCTTACTCTTACACCCAGGCTGGAGTGCAGTGGCACACTCATGACCACCACAGCCTTGGCCTGCTGGGCTCCGGCGATCCTTACACCTCAGCCTTCCGACAGCTGGAGCTACAGGTGTGTGCCACCATGACCAGATATTTTTTCTTGATTGATTGTAGAGATGAGATCTCACCAACTTGCCCGGGTTAGTCTCAAATCCCTTGGCTCAGGTAATTCTCTCACCTCTGCCTCCCAAAGTGTTGGAATTACAGGTGTGAGCCACCATGTCTGGCAATTATGAACATTTGAAAGTAATGTTTAATTGCGAATTGTTTTCATGGTACAGAGGAGTATCTAGCTATTACATTGTCACATATCACCCATTTATCTTTTAAAATGTCTGCACTTGTGTCCAATAGTTTTAAGTTTTCTTGCATAATGGGACTCTATACCGGATCTAAGAGTAATTTAATGCTAAGTTAGAATAACATTTGTGTTGTGTTTACTCAGCATTGAAAATTCAAATTATCATAAGAAGAACATGAATTACTTAAATGCTAAATTATTGTTTCCTAATCATAAATGTGTAAGCATATTCCATTGCAGATTACATGTCCACAAAAAATGAAAATCTGAAAAATATCATCTTAAATAAAAAAGAGAAATGATTTCATTAAATACAAGAAAACATAAGGAACACTGATTCAACAAAAGTCTTGGGACATGCGTGTTCTGTTGCATGGTTTTTACTAATGCTCTGATGACCTTAGGCAGAGTTACTAATTATTATTTAAGTCCTAATTAGCATTTAAGACTTTTTAAATACCAGTACCCGAGTATCTAAGACTAATTGTTTTGACAGTAAAATAAACACACACACACACACACACACACACACACACACACACACATATGTATATATGTGGGAACCCCTCAAAAATGGAATTTTTAAGTTAAAAATTTGTGTATTTATTCTTACATTATTAAACTTCAGTAACCTTCAAAATACTCTCTGATGTTGATACAATACAGCTTCCAGCATGCTTTTTCCACTGCTCAAAACAGTTTTTGAACTTGTCAATTTTGATGCCTTTTAGTGCTTCTGCTGTTTTTTGTTTCATCTCTTCCACATCAGCCAAACATTTCCCTTTGAGAATTTTTTTCATCCAGGGAAACAGAAAAAGTCACTCAGGCAAAATCAGGTGAATAGGGAAGATGAAGCATGGGGGTCATGCAGGTTTTCTTCCAAAACTGCTGAACACAGTATCGTGTGGGCCTGTGTGCCCATCATGAAGTGGCAAATGCCTTGAAAAAAATCCCCCCCCCCGAAACATAAAATTCACTGAAGCTGAATGCAGCTTCTCACAAGAATGTTAGCTGGTACACTGCTGCTGATGGGTTCCTAGAACACTTAACCTAGAGGGGAAAGCTTGTACTATAAGAGACTCAACATCCAAAAGATAATTCCGGATTTGGGGGAGTTCTCTTTCATGTAATAACTTATTCTTAAAATGTGCTAGATATTGTGGCAATATAAAATGAAAAAGATATTAACATGTTTTCAAATTAATAACTGTATTTGAATCTAAAAACACAATATTTTTAGAATAAAGATCAAGAAAAAGATGTCAATAGTGACATAAATCTAGAAATTACACAGTAACTGTACAATATTGATAATCACAATATAAAGTAGTATCAGGCTTTTTTTTTAGGCAAAAAAAAGCTTTCTTCCAAAATGATCTCTCCTATTGTTGCAATTTTAAGCTTGTCATTTATGATATCATAATGAGCAAGCAAAAAGGGTTGTCATAGTCCTACTTAAACATCTTAGGTGGTTTTTAAATACTTTGCTTTTGGCTACGTTACACAAAGTGGTAGTAATTTCTTATTTGGCATCTCTCTAGATATATCAAATAGCTGGAATTAGTGTCACTATCAATCAAGAGGGAGATCTGAAATCTTTTAAAACCACATTTGGAAACATATTTATGGCAGGTGGTTCCACAATGATGGGCTTCCTGACACTGGATCTCCAAGTAGGTTAGAATGCAGAAGGTGGATCTACACAATGTGAGTGAATCCTGTCCCCGGGGAGGATAATGCGATTGTGTGACTAGGTCTGCCCAGTTTCTCATGGATGGATGGTCCTCTCCCTTCTAAGTAGAAGTCTTAAATACTAATTAGGACTGGCAACTTTAAAAAGCCCTTGTCATCCCCTTTTTCATTTTCTCATTGCAATATTTAGCTATTGGTTTCAAGACAAATATTAACAGATTTATCAATTTCTCTTTTATTGAAAATATTAGCACAATTCTTTCACTTATACATCTATCTACCTTGTGTGGTATTTTACTTCTATTGAAAGTCCTTTTATTTGAAATTGGAATATTCAAATCATCAAAATTATCATTCTTATTAAAAATATGTTTTCTATTCACATATCCATTTACAAGGCTCCTAAATATATACTGGAAATTTTCTTTTGAATAGCTTCTTCCAGGAAAGAGTGAAAATTATTTACTGAGCATCTACTATGTTTGCAATCTTGTGTACAATTAAGAGGGAAGAATTGGTATAAGGATCTCAACTATTGGCCGGGCGCAGTGACTCAGCCTTGTAATCCCAGCACTTTGGGAGGTAGAGGTGAGAGGATTGCCTGGGCCCAGGGGTTTGAGACCAGCCTGAGCAACTTGGTGAGACCTTGTCTCTACACTAAATCACGAAAACAAACAAACAAACAAAAAAACAAAAAAACTAGACAGGTATAGTGGTGTGTGTCTGTAGTTCCAGCTACTTGGAAGGCTGAGGTGAAAGAATCACCTAAGCCAAGCAGGTCGAGGCTGCGGTGACCATGGCCGAAGACATGTCACTACACTCCAGCCTGGGCAACAAAGAGTGAGACACCAACTCGAAAGAAAGAATGAAAGAAAGAAAGAAAGGAAGGAAGGAAGGAAGGAAGGAAAGAAAGAAAGGAAGAATCTCAGCTATAATATAAAATACTTGCCAGCTGTAACTCTCAGATATGTAATAGCTCAGAGCTTTAGGAGTTTTGTGCTAAAAATGAGCATAATGCCAAAACGTTATGTGATTGTTATGGGGAATAACACATAATGGCATAAAGAACCAATTCTGGAGCATAGTAGATGTTTAAACATATTACAGACCTTTTTTTTTTACTTTTCCTTGTGTGTAACTCCTCGTCTCAAAATAACAAAGAACATCATTATTAATTAGGGAACCTCAATTCTACCTGAGAAGACACCTGAAACCATAGAAGACAGCATTTAGATAAGTGCTAAATTATGAAACAAAATAATAAGTACAAGGTTTCCAAAATAGCTAAAAAGATTAATGTTGTAATGTAAGTAATTGACTTGAATTTCAGATAATGGATATGACTACAGTCGCTTCTTCTGGTCTGCAGATTTGAGTGCACATCCTTAGCATAGCAGCAAACATCTTTCTTTTCTAAATCTTGGCATTCAGTCAGCATTATCTTCTTTGTCTTTGCATCACCTCTGGATCTTGCCGTATACGTTACAGCAGCCTATTAGGCTTTATCATTGTGAATTTCAATCACAGTATATGGTAGTCTGCAGCTACCTTTATTATCACAAAAACTCCTTTGGAAAGAGCAGTTTCACCTTGAAGCTAATGAAATTATTTTGTGCTATACATCAGGTTCTTGAATTTTGCTCATGTGGGTCTATCTGCAAAGATGCATCTGCTTTTCTGAGGTGATTAAAATAAATTTTCTAAGTCAGAAAACGAGCGAAAGACCAGGGGTTAAAAGTTTACCAAGGTAATAAATATCACCTTTGTAAGGCCTCTGGGAAGTAGAGAGTTGACTGTACTCCCCACACCTCACCTAGTGATCTCTGCACCAGTATATTGTACCAGGTTGGTAAGTCTTTTTCTTCCAAGTTGGATTCCCACACCACCTAGTGGAAGTAGGCAGACACAGACATAAATAACTCAGGTACAATGTAAGCATGCCCGAATATAGATTTAATTACAAATACATTAAAGTGGTCCTTAGTCCCCGCTTTGTAGTAATTTATACTTGAGACAGTATAGCTGTGGTTGGCAAAGTAATCAGTGATTAAACATAGACAAAGCCGATCAAGCCATAGACAAAGCTGCTTGGAGGGATAAAAGTTACAAACTTACAGACTTGGAAGACATTATTATAGTTCTCTGGTCCTATGAATTAAAATAAGCAGGATGCCAGCAAATTGGATTTCTTAGCTCCTGGTCCCATTGCAAACTGTTTTATATGTGTTATCAATTTTTCAAAGCCCCCAATGCTTCACACTGGTATCCTCTTAGTTGTCTTTGCAGATCCAAGAGTACATATTTGTCCATGGGCACATGCATGCATGCAGAGATCTAGACTTTTTCATTTGCTCCAAGTAAATTCTTGTGTTCAATGACATCACAAGTCCAAACGAAGTCAATAAAAACTGGCTGCACTATGCCTGTCAAGAAGGCGCAGGGCCAGCACATCTCTGATTACTTTCATTAGACCTCGTGGAGTGGAGTACAGCGGCTGGAATCCAGACTGACCTGCAGTCTTGAAGTCTTTAAATTTAATATAATCCACATTTTTTGCCGGTTCAGGCTAATTTGCCTTTTTATTTTATGTTGGACACTTTATTTCTAAGAGTACTTTTCTGATAAAGCACATGTAGTGTTTTTATTATTTTTTTAAAAAGTATTGATGAGATAATGCTTTTAAAGGATTATTAGGTCATTTGAAGCACAACATTTAATTAATAGCAGGAGAATTGGAAACGACATGGATTTACCAAGTGCATACTTTATGTGTGTAACAATTCTGGGCCCAGTATTAGGTACAGTACTAACCTCATAGCTTTATTTCTGATAATATTTTAAGGTTTTTATTTCAAAATTACTGGAATGCAAACAAGAGGTGATTCTTAAAATGAATCTGGTTACATTCAAATCTGAAAGTTAGTACAGTGCTAAGCTTTTAATATAATATACTTGATGTCAAGGAAATGACTTTTTACAAGCTAAAGAGGCATTAAAGAATAGTCTTTTTAAAAAATCAACTACACATAAAGCTTCCGTTTGAATCTGGAAGGTTGAGGAGTTGCCAAAATATGTTCTTATTTCAATTATGAGAAAATCTTTCCCAACAGTTTCTGAAATAACTATGGATTTGGTAATTGAATGCATATTTAAAATATTTCAGAAAATATATATCTTGAAACTTGTAATAAACAAAAGTGTTTTAATAATACATACACAGGTATAAAGTTAAATGCAGAGATCTAGACTTTTTCATTTGCTCCAAGTAAATTCTTGTGTTCATGACATCACAAGTCCAAGCGAAGTCAATAAAAGTTGGTTGCTCTATGCCTGTCAAGCAATGCACAGGGCCAGCACATCGGTGATTATTTTCTTTAGGCAGGAATACACAGGTATAACGTTAAATGGGCTCAAAATGAACCTACAAATATTTTTACACCTTATTCACAAAAGAGGCATTCCAAATGTCAGTTGTATTTGGCTATAACTATTTTAACGTGTGTGTGTGTGTGTGTGTGTGTGTGTGTGTGTGTGTGTGTATTTAATGTAAATAATTTCAACCTCCTTGCCTGAGTGATCCCTTTCCTTCATCCAGACTGGGAGCTCTGATGTTCACCTTGAGCCCATCTGAATGAATCCATGGTATCCACTGTCTCTCTCACCTCGGTCACCACAAGAACCCAGGACTCTGAGTCGTTCTCCAAACTGCATCCCATTTTATTCTCATCCAATATTCCTGAATGACTCATCTCCCCACTAATCCCTTGTCTTTGAGTGTTGCCTTCACCTCAAAACTGAAGCCAGGCCCCTTCACTTGACACTGTCTCTCTGCGTCCCCCACAGTGATGTGGGCTGTTTGTCATCTCTCACACACCCCTCTGCTCCTCATAATCATTTTCTGACTGTTCTCTCAAATTGCCCTGCAATCTTAAGACTTCACACCAGTCTTCCTGATACTCCTTTTGAAGCCACCAGCCCCACCTCCCAGCCCCCCTCCCTTTGATGCAGTCTTGCCTCTTGACTATTTCAGCACAAAGATCCCTGTCCAATTCCTGATGCCGCTCCTGCCATCATTCCCAGGGACTTCACTATCTTCTTAAATGGTTCCTCTAATCCTATGGCAGGTTAGATTCTCATCTTCTCCTCTTCTAATCAACTTGTCGTTCATCCTCCTTCTTTGATCACTCATAAAGCCCAGACTTTGTTGTACCAACCATGGACACTTCTCCAAAATTCTCACTTTCTGACATCCCCTGCTCTAGTCTCCAACTACATTTCAAACTCATTCCCTCTACAACACCAGGACCTGAAAACCCAGTGATCCTCCCCAGGTTTTTGTTCCTCTTCACCTCTTTCTCTCTTTCTAATCTCTGCCTCATCATCATACCCATTCTGTTAAGAAGACCCCCCACTCCCTTTGCCCCCTCTGGCCTTAATCACTTACCTAACCTGGTCACTTCTGCATTCCTGCAGCTGAGCGTGGCTGAAGGACTGCACACAGCTGTGCAGCCCGGGCTGCCTTTATATTCATGGCCACTAATCTCTGAAGGATCCGTACAGCTGCACCACAATCAGGCTCAATCCCACAGTCCCTTCATTTTTCTATCCTCTAAGGGAGACTTGGGGAGAAGATGCTTTGGATATTACATCCCTGTTCCTTTCCCCCTAATCTCACAAGGTTTATCCACATTCTCATGTAATGAATTTGCATATTATTTGATTGAGAAAATGGTAAAAATGTGAAAATAACGTTCCCAAGCTTCTGTCAACTCAGCTGTCCACCTGCTTGTATTTACTTTCTGGGTGTCCTTGATGCTATGAGTGAATAGTCTCCCCTCTTTATAGCAAGCTCTCCATGTTTCCCTGCATTGTTGTTTTTTTCTCTCCCCTTGAATATTCCCACAAACATACAAATATCATATAATTTTTCCTGTTTAAAAGCAAAAGAAACTAATGTATTTCTTTTTTCCATTTCCCCTTCTACCACTATTTCATACCTTTTCATTTCATTTTAAGAGCAGAACTTCCGTGTTGTCTATACAAGTTCACTCCAACTTCTCTCCTAATTCTCTTCTGGACTATCCCAGCGAGAGTTTCACACTTATCCTTCCATTCAAAGGGCCTCTGTCAAGGCCACCAATGACCTCTTCAGGGTGAAATCCAAAGGAAAATCGCCTTTCCTCATCAGTCATGTCTTGTTAGCACCATTTGATGGAGTTGATCACATCTTTCATGAAAAGGTTTTCTTGAGTTGGCTCCCAGGACAAGAGACCTCTAAGATCATCTTTTTCCCCCTTAACTCTGTTCCTCATGTCATACTTTTCCTGCTCTGCCCTCATCTGTCTGATGCCTAAATCCTAGCATAACCATGGCCATAGTCCCTGACCTCTTCATGTCACGTCACTCTCTTCTTGCCTGTCGATGATCTCATCTTACGCCTGAACCTCCAACATGGGTATTTCCATTCTGGCCCTTTCTCCTGAATCCAGTTTGTATACCCAGCTGCTTACACGGCATCTGACCTTGGGTGTCTATTCACATTCACATTTAGCTTGTCTGAATGTAAACTTCTGATCCCCTCCCCATTTAAGCCTAATCTCCTTTTTGTTGCTCTTCCCCTCCAAAAACCTTGGAGTCATCCTTAACTCTGTTCCTCATGTCTTACAGCCACTCAGCTAGTACTTTGTCTTGGTTCTAAAGGTAAATATCCCAGAGCTTTTTGCAGGCTGCTTCTAGAAATAGTACTTCTCCAAAATTCGACATGTTCATACACAGGTTTTACTATTTATATTACATTTTTATATTTGTGTTTAAAATTCATTCAAATTGTGTTTCATATTATATTAATTGCATTAGATTAATTATATTATATATAATATTAATATAATATTATGTGTGAATTATATTAATATTATAGTTAAGACTATTAAATATAAATTGAATTTGAATAACTAAACAGGACTTAAACAAAACATCTGCTATGGCTACACAGGAAGTGAGTCATAATAACAACAGCAACTTACCTTTTGGGGGCATTCTTCCATGCACTTTACATTTAATTCACCCACTTAATTCTTGCAAACATGATGCTAATAATCTTATGATTATCCTGACTTTGAAATGCGGAAACTGAAGCATAAGAGGATGTAGTAATTTGACCAAGGATAAAAAGTAAGTAACAAAACAGAGACTTGAGCGCACTTGACCTTGCCTCAGAGCTTCAGCAGGGTCACGACTGTGCTAGACCCTTTCTCAAATCAATGCTGCCAAGAAGTCTATTGCTCAGTAGAAGGAATCTTAGACTACCGTCTTTCTCCTCAATCGATCATCTCACATCTGGAATCCATCAGAAGAGGCTTAGCAACACTATGAGCTTTACTCAAAGGCGACTAACTGATGGTTTGGCATAAACTAGGAATATCTGGCTTGGAAAAGAGAAGCCAAATAATGAAAGTGGTATTATCTCGATATATTGAAAGAATGGCCATCTAGTTTTTGTTTCGGTATTTTTGGCCTCTCAACTGTCTAAGAGTCAGAGTAGTTTTAAATTCTGGCATGAGTTACCTACCAGCTATGTGAGCATGAACAAGTGGCTGAACCTCAGTTCTCATTTGTAAAATTAGGATTTTAATATCTATAGTTCTGTGTTTTAAAGAGTAAAAGGAAATCATATAATGCACCTGGCACAGTCATTTAAGAAAAATTATAAGTGACATGAAGCCATCACCCTGGATACAAAAGTATACTGTAAAAATGTCAGTTTGTTGACTGCTAAAAAATAAAATAAAATAAAGATATGACTTTCCACAGCATTGCATTATTTTGTACAGGACACAACATCCTTTTTGTCAGTAAGTGCTGTATGGTAGGAAGTGTCTGCATTGATTTTTATAAAACCATTCATGGAGTTAGTACAATACCAGACGCCTAAATATAGCTTTAAAGCTATATTTGAGTTTCGTATGTGATTTTATATAAATGCTTGGAATCAGAGTAGTGTGTGCCTCACAGAAACTCCTCAGAAGGGAGCCACTCACTAGTTTAGACTTGTGTGGCTATTTTTAGTCAATCTTAAGAAATATTTTCTATGAGGAACATTTTGCTTCCCCTAATTAGTATTCTGAGTAACGCCTTATGTTCTGATAGCCTGTCCCGTATCAGGCATGGCTGTGACTAGTGAGAGGGCAATTCATTTAGACTGTCTTCTGTTAGAACTGGCTGCTGGAAACAATGCCAGCGATTTTATTTTTGGTCTATTAGTAAAATGACAGCACTAATTCATTTCACAGAGGAACCAAACAGCTGTCAGATGGCAGTGAGCATAATAGTGCACATATTACAATTTAGTTATGCTGAGTAGGATTTTTCCACTGGCACTGTTTTATACTGTAAAGTGCTTCACGTCCTTCCCAAGTGGTGCAAGTAACTCTCATAGTGCATTTGTCCTAAGAGAGTACAAGTAAACTATTCGCAATTGGGCACCCAGTTGTTAATTCAACACGCTCGACATGGCAAAATGTAGAAAAAGAGACATGACAATTAGGTGACCCATGAAACTCAACTTGTTCTTTGCCCAATCTCATAAAAATGATATCTCAATTTCAGATAAAACTTTCCGATAAATCTTCTACTTACCATCCTCTGGGCAGTAACAGGATGGGAATAAGGACTTTGATTAGCTGTTGTAACACTTCATTCTAAGAAGTGGAAGGCATACAGTGTCCTGACTCCTGTAGGTATAGGACCCTCTGAGAAGAAAAAATTACACAGACAAAGAAAACTGCTGGAAGGCCAGGGTTGGACACATACTAGAAAGTGCAGGCACTCCTACTGGCCATGACTTACACAAAAATGACAAATGAAAAACTGTAAACAAACTCTGTGTGTCCAAATAATATCAGCGAATATACTGTTTTGCCAGCTAAACACATGAATTAATTGACTGAAATTTTTGAGTCATCTGGTGTTTGATGAAGGTGACTAACAAAGCTGTGCTGTCAGTTACAGTAAATCCACTAAACTGGCCAATGTAAATATAGTTACTCTTAAGGTTGCCTTATTTTTTCTACTGTGTATTGGGAAAAAATAACAATGCTGAGTTGACATAGAACAAAAGGATATCTTGCTTCTCAGAGAAAGGAAATGCTCTAGCTTTAGGGTTGGAGACCCACATCATGGCCCCCAGCCACCTGTCTTTGTAAATAAAGTCTTATGGCACATAGCCATGGTCACTCACTTAAGTATAATTTATGGTGCTTTCACACTGTGGCAGCAGAGATGAGTAGTTACCACATACGCCAGATGAGCTACAAAGTCAAAGATATTTAGCTCTCTGGCCCCTTACAAACACAGTTTGCCAATTTGCTTTAGAGTGATCACACCTGAATTCCAGCTTTTCTCTGCCACAGGATGTCAATTTAACATTTGGAAAATGACCTTGACTTTTGGAGAACTCAATAGGAATAAAGTCCCTAACTATAAGGTCTTATAATTAAATGGAAATTAATGCATAATAACATCTTTTTAAAAACTGTGAATTGTTCATGTGACTCTATTGTTTAATAGGCTAGATAGCATCGTGTATTAAGGTTGCTGCAAATCAAAACAATTTAATTAAATGTGGCTAAAATAAATCTGAAGTGTGTTGTAAATGTTAATGTTGTGTGCAATATTGTAATGCAACGTATTTCATTGTACTGTTGTATTTATTTCATTGCTTAAATTGAGAAGCAAAGTGTTTTGTGCTAGTTTTGTACAGTAGTTTATAAATTAATTGATACCTTATTTAATTTTTCAGGAACATCAGTTATAAATATATGATAATTAATTGTAAGCACACATTAATTAGGTAACTTGACTTTGTGAACTTAAATAATACAAATATAAATTTGTTAACAGTCCGCTCATAAAAAGCTGTAGCTGTTCCCATGATTCATGCATCTAAGTTTTCCTTCCAAAAAAGAGTCAAGTAAATACATAAATTTTGATACACATGTCAGTATTATGGCATATGGGAAAGTTTTGGGCAAGTGTGAAAGTCTCAAAAAATGAAAAATCAGATGTGGAATATTGAAACCCCATCTTTGTGAGTTACTATGGATAACACATCCAAAGCTGAAATGTGTTCAGCATCTTATTCCTGCACAAAATCTCCCATTTGTTACCCTCCTACACCCAAGCAAAATCACAGGAGAAAACTAAAATGTCCCCACACACCAGCTGTCCACTCACCCACCCTCCTCTACTTTCCAAGTGTAGCTTTCCATTCCATTATTCTAATATTCAAAACATGTTTTATGAAAAACAAATTCCTGACTGGAAAGGCAAAATCTAAACTTAGAAAATATATTTGATGAAAATGACAACCAAAGCTTAGCCAGATGTATAATTCCAGTTGACAGGTCCATGCCACCCCTCCTTCATTCATGTTGTTGTTTTTCTTCTCCCCTGAGCATCTGAAGAAATATAAGGTTAGATTATGAGAGAACCAATGTCAAAAATGTCTTTAAGGAAAATAGTTAATTAAGTCAAGTGAGGAGTTGTCTGGAAAGGGCATTTCATCCTCTACTATCTAGAAAAAGGTATTTTAGCCAACTAAAATCAGACACTCCATTATCAATTTTTAGAGAAGAGACTTGGTAGAATAAAAATAATTACATGAATTATTAACTTTTTTATTTAAAAGCTTAATTTTACTTCTATAACGTATTCTTCTAATTGATGCTTGGATAGGATTGAGGATATTCCTACTTGGGTTTCTATTACTCTGATTAGCACTAAGGAATGAGAAGTAAAATAAACGATTAGAATAAGAAATGTCTGATTATGGAAAATGTACTCCATATGAGATTTTTACAAGTTGATCAATAAAATCAGTACTTCATTTTGTTAAAACTAAAAATATATCCACAATCGACTATCTTTCAGAATATAAACTTTGCAGAGGTCAACAGAAATAGCTATTGTTCGGATGAGGTTCCATTTAAAGAAAATAATAAAAAAGAAAAAAATTGCACTATTTAGATTAATGTACTTTTTTAAAAACATGCTCAAATTTAGAATAATAGATGATTGATATTAAGAGACCCATCAATTTTAGGTAGTAAGAATAACAGAATGATAATAAATTTATATGTTAAATGCAAATTCAGAAATGGAAATTAATTCTGAATCCTTTATAGACTGATTTGAGGACTCTGAAGATAAAACAAATATTTATATCTCTTCTTGCCATTTGGATGCACATTTGGCACTGAATTTGTTAGATACCAGACAGTGAAGCATTTCTAAAGCTCAACATCTACATATGGCTACAGATTAATTATATTTAGTGAACTATACATGTCTTTGACAAAAAGACTTTTAAAGGGGTGATTTTTAAAAAGTTATCCTCGGCCGGGTGCAGTGAATCAAGCCTGTAATCTCAGCACATTGGGAAGCTGAGGTGAGAAGATTGCCTGAGCTCAGGGGTTTGAAACCAGCCTGGGCAATTTGGCAAGACCTCGTCTCTACAATAAATAAAAAAATTAGCTGGGCATGACGGCACATGCCTGCAGTTCCAGTTACTTGGAAGGCTGAGGTAGGAGGATCACCTGAGCCCACCAGTTTAAGGCTGCAGTAACCGTGAATGTGCCACTGGACTCCAGCCTGGGCAACAGAGTGAGACTCCAACTCAAATAAAATAAAATAAAATAAAATAATTTTAAAAGTTATATTCAAAATGGAAATAAAGTTATCTATAAAAGTGTAATCAACTTTGCCATAATTTAAATATTTAACACTTATTCTCTGTTCTTGGTTCCTTAAGTCAATGTATGTATGTGATTTTTCTTCTCATAATTATAATCTATGTATCTCCCCCATATCTTCTCTTTGTATTGCCTTAAACTAAAAATAGGTCATGTACCTTTTCAAAGTGATTTCTATCCTATTTTGTGTTATTTTAGAATTTTAAAAACAAAGAAATCAACAACAAAGTAACAGAAAATACATCCATGTACATGAACTGAGATCTGAGAACAATATAAATGCAACTGTAACCAAAATATGAAACTTGCCAGATCATTATAAAACCAGGAAGTGCCACTCAACACTTGATCAAGGATGAGTCTTTTCTCTGCAATCTTACTTACAAAGGTGTGGATTCATCATAGTGTGACTTTTTTTTTTTAAGTACATAAAGCAGATAAAGAGAGAAAGCATAGAAATGGTAGGATAGGGATAGACACAAATGTCCCAAGAATAAGATGGCAAAGAAGAAATTAGTACAAAACGAGAGGGAAATAAGCATTAAGAAATAATATCATATAATTCACAATTTAGAAAAACAAACAAAAATGGCCAGGGGTGGTGGCTCACAACTGTAATCCCAGGACATTGGGAGGTGGAAGCGAGAGGATTGCCTGAGCTGAGGGGCTCAAGACCAGCCTGGACAACTTGGCAATACCTCGTCTCTACAATACATTTAAAAAAAATTAACTGGGTGTTGTGGCATGCACCTATTGTTTCAGCTACTTGGAAGGCTGAGGTGGAAGGATTGCCAGCAGGTTGAGGTTGTGGTGGCCATGAGCAGTCCACTGCACTCTGGCCTGGGCACAGGGTGAAACTCCAATACAAAAAAAAAAAAAAAATCATACTCTACATTTTTTGAGGTCATTATCTAGGCCAATCCTGCAGAAATAGAAGCCAGTATCTACAAGGAACTCAAATGCACCAAAAAACCAAAAACAAACAAACGAGAGAACAGCCCTATTAAAAAGTGGGCGAAGAACATGAATAGACACTTCTTAAAAGAAGATATACGGGCAGCCAACAGACACATGAAAAAGTGCTCAGCCTCACTCATCATCAGAGAAATGCAAATCAAAACCACATTAAGATACCACCTAACCCCAGTAAGAATGGCCATCATTAATAAAACAAACAACAACAGATG